>JAANDH010001030.1:0-43223 GCA_011799765.1 Nymphaea thermarum
TCAAAGCTTGGTGCCGATCCAGCAGCTTCAATTTTAGGTCATCCTCAGGTTGTTTAGTAAAATTGAAGCTGCTGGGATCAGCACCATGCTTAGGCTCGAGCGATGCCCCCCAAGCTGTCGTCGCCTGCAGCTGGTTGTGGAAGACCGCTGCTGATGTTCTCCTCTCCTCTGAAATGGATTTGAATTCTGCCACGGCCACGGTAGACTCGTCTCGGAATGGCTGCAGTGTTGCTGCATGATGGAGAGGAGTAGTCGGTGCCCATCATCTCCGTCTTTATCATCAATAGCGAAGAGAAAGGATTCCTGCCTCACAGAATCAGATGATGTGGACGGTTGCACGGGTGAGACAACAAAGCTCCTGGGCTTTTTTGAAGAGGCCCTTCCTCCTCTTGGAGAAGGTGATATGCCTTCTCTACTGATCGGAGATATATCCCATGCTGGTACTCTTCTTTCTCATAATCTTCTTCTTCTCCCTCGAAGTCTGCCGATTCAAGGGAGACAGAGAGAGAAAGAAACTCAAGAATGAAAAAAAAAAAAAGAGAAAAAGAATGTGCACAATCAAGCCACTAAGACTAGTCTTGCCACGTTAAGAAAGAAAAACCCCCAAATTTCTGTTGGGCAGTGCTCAAAGGGGCCTCTCCCCACTACATGGTGTCTACAATCCCGTTTCCCAATCGTTGATTTTTTTGGCACTCAGATCTTGCTTCTCTATCCAGTTAGATCTAGAGTTTGTTGCCACAAGACTATTTCAAACTGGGTAATTGGCCCGCGCAAAGAAAAGAGGGAGTGCTTCCCTCCCTTTTCTCCTCTCAATGGCTAGTTGATAAAGGGCACGCGTCTTTATCTAAAAAATGAGATCAAGAGTCCATCTACGTCAACGAGGCTTATTTAAGAAGGTTACTCTTGAACCGAGGTGAAGCACAACCGAGCTTAGCTTAGCTTTAGGACCTCTGGTCACTCGCTCAAACCATTCGAATCACTAGATCACACAAGTCACTAAGGCAGTCTGGATGCCAAAAACAAGGGAAATAAAAAGGGTACGGCATAAAGAGCCATACGAACCTCGAGGCTCAGAAATCTGTCCGACGGTGGGTGAAAACAGTGTTGGAAAAGGGGTACCTTTAAGAAATTGAAGCGCGATCTCATAATTACCACCATTCATCTTGGTAATAAGGCTGGAAAATGGAGAACTCTTCATCTCTCCCGAAGATACGAATGAAGAGGTATTAGCCTCACTACTAATTTCAGACATCTTTCAATCACAAAGGAGGAAACCGAGCCACGGAATAGGAAGAGTAGGCAAAAATACGATCACATATGTAAAGACAACATGCTGATCATCAAGCTATATGCAGGCAAACACGCTAAGTAATCCATAAATCTGATCGACTGAGAGGAGACAAGCGGCAGAAACAACACTGACAATACTGATCAGAANACTCGCCAAGGAGGAGGCGGCTGTGGCTCTGATACCATGATAAAATCGAAGAGAGAAAACTTGATTCATTTGAAATTAGCCCTAACTCCTCTTTATATAGACTAGAGGAGAGGGTGAACGTACAAGAGAACCATAAAAGATAAAAATATTACAGAAGTGCCCTCTTACGCCTAAAGCTGAATATAAACATATCTTAACAAGTCCTTATATTAAGTAACACTTGATTTTCCTGGTATTTCATAAACAAACTTGCTTTGTTGACAAAGAACATAAAAGAAAATGCCCTTACAAATTAAAACATATATCTTCACTTGAATATTATCTTAATGTCCACAGCATATAACACTTAATTTTGCATCGTCATGATGATCATCCTCCTGCCTTCTTTCTTCAAATAATGGGTCATTCTAGCCCTTGGAACTTGAGCATTATTAAAATAAGATTTTGGTTTAAGGATGATTAGCTTGAGATACTTGTCGGACTGTGGTTGTATATTAGTTTGAAAATGTATTTACGTTTCAACCATCCATCTATATGCATCATAAAGGTTGTCAACTGAAACAGAAATGATCAAAATGATCTGACAAGTTGCAGTGCCTGTTTCAAACTGCACAAAAGGACTTCATAGTTTCCAAGTTCGATATCTCCTTGAACCAATTAAAAGGTAAAGAGTGGTAAATGTTCATCTTGGTATATAAGTATGACATCCTCTGATATTCAAAAAGGACATGACAAATGAAATTCATTCATAAATTATATGAGAAATGTGCATACCAGATACAGATAACTCGTTGCGTAGGTAGGAAATGTGTTTTTACATTACTTGTATCTATTCTGCATATTTTTCAGATATTTATGAGTGCATTTTATTTATTTTGTCCTTCTTGAAGGTAAGAGTATGCTATACTTATTTCTACCAAATTGAACATCGACAGTTCTACCGTGTAATTGGTCGGAGGTGACATTAAAAACTTGGAAACTGAATTTTTTTCTTTCAATTTTTGAACAGCTTACAAAGGAACGCCAACGGAGTTACTTTTCTTATCATCTTTTTGAGTTATGAGAAAGAGTTAATTTTTCCAAATTCAACATCTTCCGTTTTACCCCATAATTGGTGTTGTGGATGATTGGATGGTTGAAACAGGAGGCCGTCATATTTTAAGATCTCTCTCTCTCTCTCTCTCTCTCTATATATATATATATATATATATATATATATATATATATATATATATATATATATCATCCGTTTGTCTTTTTTTTCTATTATCAATCAAGAACAATGACTTGCATGGACTCAGTGTTGCAAATGTTATGCAGGGAAGATAAATGGCTAGGACTTATGATCTGCATGGATCATGGGAACCGATAAAAAAATCTCCAATATTATGAAGCTTGTTTCTATGTGGCTGGCCTTTTTATTTGTGGCTGAAGAAAGTATTGTTGTAAATGTATCATGCTCATAATTGTTGGGGAGATGTGGAAGTGTCTGTAGGATCATGCGTTACCATGATATGGGAAACAAACTATGAGTTCAATTGTTAATCGATAGCTATGCGCCAATTATGTGTAAGATCATAATTATCGATACGCCAATTATGTGTAAGATCATAATTATCGATACGTTAATTATGTGTAAGATCATAATTATCTATACGGGGCATAAAAAGAGAATCTTTTGTTAGAATAGAAGCAAAAGTGATGTGGATTATTCAAGAATATTTGCTTTATAAAAAGAAGATAGATGTGGATTATTCAAGAATATTTGCTTTATAAAAAGAAGATATTAATGAACTTCTATGAAATGGTTTCACGGGATTCAGCCAATTGTTCCGATCGTGGGATATCATTGCCATCTTAAGATCGAGAATGCTTTCTCATTCAGATGCAGCTGTGTGTGTGATAGCAGCAACTTTGTGTTTTGGTGTTCGTGAGTTCATCCTATATGAAAGTTCTGCTGCCAGTCTGCGGGGAGGTTAAGCCTTCCTTCGTTTATTGACAAAAGACATACAAAAGAATCAAAAGAGCTCAGCTAGGCATCTCAACTTCAGAGATACAGGAAGTGCCACCCAACTTCAGAGATACAGGAAGTGCCACCCAAGATCAGCGTAGGGACAAAATTCCAGCAGAGATACATCGAGTGTGCCCGAGACCAGCATATGAAAATGGTTTTAAACATGGCTTCTGCCTTCAATTGCTCGCTCTGAGTTCTTCTTCCAGCCCATGTTATTGCTCAGAACGACAATGGCCACGATTGCATTATCTACCCTCCGGATAATGTCTTTAAGGATCCTCATTTCAGGCATCAGGTTATCTTCCTCATTGCAAAAAAATCTGGTGGTTGAAGGAGACACCGATTCTCACCCGATCCTGAAAGTAGAAGCCGAGCATGTTGATGGTAGGGCCGCTGTTGTAGGCTGGGAATTATACAGACGATATGATCCCAAATCTTAGCCGAGTACCTGCTTCCTCAGCTTGATCCTTCCAATCAATTGTAAGGATAGTCTCAGTGCAAGCCAGCACGCACTGCAGTGGACTGTAGGGTTTATCTCTGGTCACAGCATTCCTTAACACTTATATTTTTCAGAGGACTGTTGGGAGAATAGCCGTGCAACTCTTTAAAAGCCATCCCTTCTCAAAAGAAGTTGAGAACCACTTCTTGAATTCTTAGATAATGTTAGCATGCGGGAGCCTTCTTCTCTTCAATTTCCCCACAATCATACTCCCAAGAATCATACTCTCCATGTGTTACAGAAAATTTACAGTGGAAGAAGAGGTGAAGTAGGTCTTCTCCACTGCAAAGACATATGGGTCACCCACTAGGGAGCTGTATACCAAGTTTTGTCAGGAAGAGAAGAAATGGAACGATATGAAGTCTAGATTGAGTTTTCTGAGACTCGAGTCAATTTTTAAAGCCATATAGAACCTGATTTACGTATTACTTTTAAATCCTTTTAAACCAGGGTGCCAGTTCAGGCCATCTCTTGGCGAATTTAGAAAGGCTATGATTCTGTTTGTATGGTTTCGGTGATAAACTAATATGAGGCCAGGAGAGATGGAAGGTTGGCAGACTCTTGTTGGAATAGATTGAAATAGATATGCCTTTGAAAGTAATCTGGTGAGGCTCTGGATCATGCTGCCGGAACTGACTGTTGAACTTCGGAATGGAATGGTCTACAAGGCCATCACCGCTATGTTGGAGCATACTTTATGGCTGTCAACCCATTCACCAGAAACCTAAAATGCTGGGGTTCATATGCATACATGTATATGTTGTTAGGCTTCAATCCAAGGGCAGAGCTAAAAATTTCTGGGGGGCGCTAAGAATAAAGTTCAAAGTTTTTAAGAGGCATCAACATGGGAATGAAAATAATTGCTCTAAGGTGTCAATTTGAAAATAAGTACTTATTTTGGAGGTTTGTGCAGGAAATTGCCCACACGGTGCCCACACCTGGTTCCGCATTCCAAGCTAGTGTCCTCTGTTTTATCGCCTCTTTATTTCTGTTCTTGAGTCTCTGTTTTCAAATGTAAGGAGCCTCCTCCCTGCAGGTTTGCACCGGATAGGGCAAACTATGTCACCATTTTCAAGTGCTTAATGAAGAAGGGAACAAAGAGGAGAGACCCCTCAGTCAATCTAGAACATGAGTTTGCTACGTCCCACACCAATTCATTACTTACCATGATTTGTGGATATGGACGTATATATATTCTTTTGGTTATATGTATACATATACATATATATACATACTCTACGAGTGACATATGAAATTTGTTAAATTCATGGATTCTTCTGTCCAACCCTTTTTTTTGCTAGCAGATTTTAGTTTATTTGAAATATTATGATACCAATAAACTAAAATTTACTCAAAATATTTTGCATAAACAAAAACATGGAATACATATGTATGAATCAATTTTTAAAAGAAATTAAAAATCTGACCTTCGTATACAAGGAGTTACATATATAAATCAAAATCATGCAATTGTTTTCATTATATGGGTTTGAATATTTCAACCACAATGTAAGGTTTTGTGAAAAAAAAAAGTAGGGTCTCTAACTTGTCATGTTGAGGTTGCACTTGGCTTTTTCAACCATTTAAAGATTTTTTTGGAAGATGTTCTAGCGAAGTAAACAGTTTTTGATGTTTTTAACAATGGTTACGGATGTTTTTGGCAATGGATTGTAAAATATTTAAACAATTATGGGTAATCTGCCTTGTGGTTGAACAAGATTCAAAATATTTCTTCTCCTTGTGGACTCATGTTCATGTTGAACGAATCACATTACATCTTTATATTCTTTTCACTGTTTTTTCATTTTTTGTATAAGTACACGAAAAACTGCGGGAAAGATCTAAGAGATAAGCCTTCCATAACAAAAATTATGGTAGCACAACAGTTTTGTTTATCTTTATCATATCTAAGCAACAGTTTGATCGGATCCCTACATGATCTCTGTTATCTTATTTACGGACTTACCCAAAACTGTGTAACGCCCATTATAAATGTGTAGAACTGTCATGAATACAAGTAAGCAAAAAGTTTTCTTTTCCTATTTCATTTTGTCCTTTACCATTACAAATTTATCATGGTACCAGAGATCCGGTTACCTTCTTCCGCTTGCCGATGGCCTTCATCACGCTGATGCTGAAATTGACAGCCGCAATCCCTGCCTCCTCCGCGAGGGCTACGTGAGTCGGTGCCAAACCAACCACACACGATAGTTAGCATGGAGATAAACATAATGATCGTGGCCCTGGCTGGTCTTCAGAAAGTCGACGATGAAATTGGAGTTGACGGCAGATCGTAGCAATTCCTCCTCTTCTTCTTCGTGCTTGCTCTTCATCACGTCTTCTGTCCCGTGGCTTTTGAGTCGCTTCCCTGTATTGAGCTCGCCCTGATCAGTGGCTGAGGGGCTCGCCGGCGCCTCCATCGCCATCTCTGTCTTGGTTGAGGTCCTCGTTTTTTTAATTGCCGAGATCCTCCCTAATCAGAGCATCTTTAATCAAAGGAGAGAATGCTAGAAAGAAGGGATGAAATAGAAAAGGAATTACACGCTTCTTATGCCAACGAGTTCAATACTCAAGTCCATATTACATTCGCCATTCAGATGGACCAGGTACTTCTCTTGTATCTCATCCTTTGACGGGAGAAAGTTACACTGTGGCACAAGGCTATCACAATGGCCCTTAGTACCAAAACAAGCTTGGCTTTGTGGATGAGTCAATCTCCAAGCCTGAGAGCCCCACAACTATCAAATTCGTGAGAGCGATGTAACAATCTTGTCCAGTCATGGATCTTGAACTCGATCCATAAAGACTTCATTATTAGTGAGATCCATGCCAAATCGGCAACATAAGTTTGGAGGGACCCAGATTCACCCAAATGAATGAACCTCACATACACCAAATACAACAACAAATCATAAATTGCACACAACATCAATCACCCATTGTAGTTTACTACTCCAAGATGAAGGGCTTGTGGGATAAGCTAGCATTATTACATATCAAAGTTCTTAATTGTTCTTGTGGGTTCATGAAAGCTATTACATATCTCCGTCAATATGACCATCTTATGCAATTTATAATGGGATTCAACAATAGTTATGCAGCTGTTAGAAGTCAACTCTTATTAATGGATCCTCTTCCAACCATAGCCAAGGCGTACTCTCTTCTCATCCAAGAAAAAAAAAAAAGAGAAAGAGATGTCAATATTATTCAAAATGATGAAGAGATTTTTATTCTTGCTGTTCAGTCCCATGATGGAGACAAACATAATCATGGATCATCCACCAATTAGCCTACCCATTGGCTCTAAGACTGCTGTCTCACGTGTAGGAGATGTGATAATTTCCTCCACCATTACTCTAAAAAATGTTTTATATGTCCCAACATTTAATTTTGATCTCATTTCCATACTTAAACTTAGTAGTGACTCAAAATGTGATGCAAAACTTAATGAGAACTTTTGTTTGTTGTAGGACCGTCACTTGACGACTTAACATGACAGAGCAAATAGACGTGCAATCTGAAGGAGAAAATCATGTTGATGAAAACGGAAAGGAAATTATGAAAAGAAGAAATCAACAATAAGAAAAGGAAAACTGCCAAACTAGCAAAGGAAATGCAATCGCAGTGCATGAATCAATTAATCTGTAATCAAAAGGAAAGATATCTTTCCAAGAATAACTTGATGTAAATCGCCTATATATATTAGTGGAACTTCACCCAACAAGAATGGAGTGAGAGAGCATTGTCGTGGATGTAGGAGAATGATACTCCGAACCACGTTAAAATTCTGAGTGATTTCATTGCCTTTGCTTGTTTTCTAATAAATGTTCCTCAGAGGAAGACGAATCGACTGAGTCCTTGTTCCACTTCTGTCGCTGTTGGAGATAAAAGAGGAAAGATAGAGTCGTTGTTAGTAGGAAATCAATCAGCAACTTTTATGGAGAAGCTAAGGATAGAAGATCACATAAGTGCAACAGGCAACATAAAAGTCTGTAGTAAAATCAGATAAAGATCTACGTCTTCATGTACCAGATTTCCAGCCTAAATTGAGGAGATTAAAGATAAAAGTTAAATCTCCTATTTTTGTAAATGGATAAATACAGTGATTAATATATATATTCACACGGTCTCTCTCAATACACCTATTGAGAAAGAGATCTGAGTGAGTCGTGGATGTAGGCTGACATTGTAGCCGAACCACGTATCTGTCCTGTTTTTTTTGTTCTGTTTTCCTGATACTCTTTCATGGTATCAGAGCCAGGTTACTAAGCAAGAAGAAAGGGCTCTATTCACTGTTACATCTTGAGATGGCGTCAACTGGTGGTAGCTCGTCTTATGCTTCTGCAAGCCTAAATCCTGCATCTTCCATTCAGTGGAATGCTTTCGCTAGTTTGGTTTCTGTCAAACTAGATCGGACGAACTTCCTGATGTGGAGATCTCAGATCAAGGCTGTTATGATAAGTCAGGACCTGATCAAATATGTGGATGGCACATGTGAAGCACCTGCAAGAGTCACAATCGGTGAAGGTAACACTACTACTGAAAATCCAGCCTATGTTATGTGGAAAAGATCTGACCAACTTGCGTTAAGTTGGATTCTTGCTACTGTCTCAGAACCTGTACTGGGACAGGTTCTTCATTTTGAAACTGCTAGAGAAGCTTGGCTTGCTCTTGAAAAGACATATGCATTTCATTCTCATTTACGTATTCTGCATCTGAAAAATGAACTACAAAATGTCAAAAATGGTGAAAAGCCTATGTCTGAGTATCTTGATAGTGTGAAAAATCTGAATGATATGCTATGTGCTGGAGGAGTTAAAGTTAATGACGATGACATGGTTCAATTCACTCTCAATGGTCTACCGTCCTCTTATGAAAGTTTTGTAATTGCCATTGCCACTATGAAGCAATTACCACCTTTTGTTGAAATATTTGATATGCTCATAAATCAAGAAAAACGTCTTCAAATGATGGTGCCTAAACCCAACGTTGTTGAACAACATACAAATACAAGTACTGCCTTCTATACTCAAAGAGGTATAGGAAGAGGATATTTTAACAATTTCAGAGGATTCAGAGGAGGAAACCGTGCTAATTATGGAAATCGAACTAGAGGCCGTGGCAGAGGCTTCAATCAAAATCAGGGAGATAAAAGGGAAGGCGTTAGTTGTCAATTCTGTGGAAGGAAGAATCACACGACAAAAACATGTTACGATATCCCAAAGGCCTTTGTTGCGATGGCGATCCAATCCATGAATGATAACAGTTGGTACGCTGACAGTGGTGCGTCACACCATATTGCTGCAGATGAGACCAATCTGAATAAGACAAATGAGTATACACGGATATATGGAGTAGTCGTCGGAAACGGTTCGCAACTTGCTATAGCAGGTATGGGATTCTTAAACTTACCCACCAAAGAAAAGAACTTTACTCTCAAATCTGTTTTACATGTGCCACAAATGAAGAAAAACCTGATCTCAATCTCTAAGTTCACAAGAGATAATGACTGTATTTTTCAATTTGGAGCTAATCAATTTTATGTGAAGGACTGCAAGACCGGGAAGACATTGGTGATCGGAAAAGCTAAAGACGGACTCTATGAATGGCCAAGAAATGAGATCTACAATAAGGCTGGAGTTTCTTTCAATGCTTTTAGTTCTACTTTGAATAAGGCATCCAAGTGGACCTGGCATTTGCGTCTAGCACATGCTGGAACCAAAACTGTTTCTTTTATGAAATCAAAACAATATATTGGTTATGATGATAATGATATGCCATCATGTTCTACCTGTTCTGTGGAAAAAATGCACCAATTACATTTCTCTATGTCTAAAAATTTTGCTTCCTACCCTCTTGAAATCGTTCATGCAGACCTTTGGGGACCTGCCCCAATGACGTTTAGAGAAGGATATGTCTACTATTTACTCATTGTGGACGACTTCAGTCGCTTTAGTTGGCTGTTTCCGTTAAAGAAGAAATCAGAAGCACTATTTTTCTTCAAAATATTCAAAAGTTGTGTGGAAAAGCAAGTAGGCAAAAAAATTAAAATTTTTCATAATGATGGAGGAAAAGAATTTTTGAATCATGACTTTGATGCTTTTCTCCATGAACATGGAATTAAGAGATGGATCTCTTGCCCATATACTCATCAGCAAAATGAGATCGTTGAGTGGAAGCATCGACATGTAAGGGAAAGTGCCTTGTGCATGCTTATTCATGCATCTTTAGGCACTCGGTTTTGGGTAGATGCTTTCAGACATGCTGTCTACATAATCAATAGACTTCCTAGTGCTAATATAACATATAAGACTCCATTTGAGTTGCTTCTCCAAAAAAAACCATCTCTGGAATTTATCAAAATTTTTGGCAGTACATGTTACCCATATTTGGTTCCTCACAGTCACAACAAACTTGAACCCAAATCACGCACCTGTGTTTATCTTGGAGTTGGGACTAACTATAAAGGCGTTTTATGCTATGATCCTATAACTAAAAGGCTTTACATTTCCAGGCATGTTCAGTTTGATGAAACCTCCTTCCTCTTTGCTCAAAACTCTCGACCCGTTGGAGAAATCAGCTAATGGTGGCACTACTAATAATGAAAGCAGATTCATCATTCTACCACCAGCCCCTACAACTGTACCAAATGAACAGTAGGGCCTACCAGCTCCTACTGAACAGCCAGCTACTGAAAAGCAAGGCATACTAGCTCCTGCTGAACAGCAGGATACACCAGCTCCTACTGCCGTTACACGATCTCATCCTATGATCACTCGATCACAAGATGGAACCCGACGTCCCAAGGTCTATTTCTCGTCTCCTCATGCTTTGAGTACTTCTATAGTATGCCTTTTTACTCATGATGAACAAGAACCTACAGATTTAGTTCATGCTCTTTCTCACCCAAAATGGTGCAACGCCATGAAAGAAGAACTTGCAGCGCTGAATCATAATGAGACTTGGGAACTTATTCCTCCACATCAAACCCAAAATGTTGTCAGGTGTCGATGGGTTTTTAAAATTAAAAGACATGCTCACGGAACTATTGCTAGGCATAAAGCTCGTTTGGTAGCTAAGGGTTATAGTCAACAAGAAGGAGTTGACTACTTTGAAACCTATAGTCCTGTAATCAAACCAGCATCCATTAAAATGATTTTATCAGTTGCCGTCAGCAAAGGATGGGTCATACATCAGTTAGATGTAAATAATGCTTTTCTCCATGGACATCTTCATGAAGAAGTCTTTATGCACCAACCGCCGGGGTTTGAAGATCAAAGGTATCCTAACCATATATATAAACTGAAAAGAGCCTTGTATGGTCTAAAACAAGCTCCAAGAGCTTGGTTTGAATGCTTGAAACTCTACCTTGAACAACGAGATTTCGTTGAGTCCAAGGGGGATACATCGTTATTTTTCAAGGTGAAAAACGATGATCAAATTTTCGTGCTTATATATGTTGATGACATAGTGGTAACAGGAAGCTCAGAAAAGGCAGTCCAGTTCCTCGTTAATGACTTTGGAAAAAGGTTCTCTATCAAGGATCTGGGTCACTTGAACTACTTTCTCGGAATTGAGGTAGAAAGGTTTGATAATGGTCTCTTCCTAAGTCAGAAGAAATACATATATGATCTCTTGAATAAAACCAAGATGCAGGACTGTAAACCACTGGATACACCAGCAGCCCTCAATGAAAAATTATCAAAGGACGATGATAAAGCCCTTGACGACGCCACAAAATACAGACAAATAGTAGGAGCCCTACAATATCTCAGCTTTACCAGACCTGACATTGCATATTCAGTCAACAAGGCATGCCAGTTCATGCAAAGACCCACAGATCGACATATGGCATATGCTAAACGAATTCTAAGGTATTTAAAAGGTACTCTTACCATGGGTCTTCAAATTAAGAGTTCTAGCAGCTTTGACTTGCAGGTTTACACAGACGTGGATTGGGCCGGAAACCCAGACGATAGACGATCGACGGGAGGTTATCTAGTTTATGTTGGATCAAACTTGGTCTCATGGAGAACTAACAAACAACAAACCGTAGCACGGTCCAACACAGAAGCTGAGTACAAAGCAGTGGCAGATGGAGTCTCTGAATGTTTATGGATTCAACACATGGTAGAAGAACTCGGTATTAAGACAACAAGATGCCCGATCCTTTGGTGTGACAATATGGGTGCAACATACTTGGCTGCAAATCCAAAGTTCCATGCAAGAACCAAGCACATTGAAATAGATTATCACTTTGTACGAGAGAAAGTGACAAGCAACAAAATAGAAGTAAAATTTGTATCTTCAAAATTCCAAGTTGCTGACATATTGACCAAGCCGTTAGCACGAAGTAGGTTTGATGAGTTGAGAATCAATCTTAATCTTGGAGAGATAAGATTGAGAGGGAGTGTTGGAGATAAAAGAGGAAAGATAGAGTCGTTGAAAGCAGGAAATCAGTCAGCAACTTTTATGGAGAAGCTAAGGATAGAAGATAACATAAGTGCAACAGAAAAATCTATAGTAAAATAAGATAAAGATCTACGTCTTCTTGTACCAGATTTCCAGCCTAAATTGAGGAGATTAAAGATAGAAGATAAATCTCCTATTTTTGTAAATGGATAAATACAGTGATTAATATATATATTCACATGGTCTCTCTCAATACACCTATTGAGAAAGAGATCTGAGTGAGTCGTGGATGTAGGCTGACATTGTAGCCGAACCACGTACCTGTCCTGTTTTTTTTGTTCTGTTTTCCTGATACTCTTTCAGTCGCCACTGTTGCTGATAACGCCGGCCAAAATTGCAGTTGGTTCCAGACAAGAGTGTGTTGTGTTCTGTCACTCTTGGAAACAACTCGATCAACTCCTTCGCCAAAGATAGTCACACGTACAGAAAATAGTAGAGAAATTTATGGAGGCAAAAACGACGATTTTAGACCTTGAACGAGCAAACTAAGAGGAGATTTACTGGTTGAATTCAATGATCATTGGTAGCAGCCACAGGACGCGATTCCTTTGTTCCTCACAATTGCCTTTGTGGCTTTGATACCATGTAAAAAGAAAGAAAGCAGAAGAGGAAGCAAAATTTTTTTAACGTGGTTCAGCCCTTGACTTGGCTTACGTCCATGGTGAAGGTTTCTATCACAGTCTCTCACACACGGTGAGAGGGAGAGCTTTTTTTATTTAATAGATAGCTGTTACAAATCAGATCCACATTTTTAGGATCTTGATTACATTTTCGATTACCATCCACTATCTTAGGAAGGAGGATACAATTTTGATCTCCATTCGATATCTTAGGAAGGAGAGGATTTTCCTGATCTGTTTTCATCTCTTTCTCAACAGAAAAGCGCTTCTTGAATTCATAGATAATGTTAGGATGCGGGAGTCTTCACCTCTTGAATTTCCCCACAATCATACTCCCAAGAATCGTACTCTCCATGTGTTAGCATAAAATTTACAATGGAAGAAGAGGTGAAGTAGCCTAGTAGGTCTTCTCCACTGCAACGACATATGGGTCACCTACTAGGGAGCTGTATACCAAGTTTTGTCATGAAGAGAAGAAATGGAGCGAGTATGATGTCTAGATTGAGTTTTCTGAGACTCATGTCAATTTTAAAGCCTTATAGAACCTGATTTACGTATTACTTTTAATTCCTTTTAAACCATGGTGCCAATTCAGGCCATCTATTGGCGAATTTAGAAAGGTTATGATTCTGCTTGTATGGTTTCGGTGATAAACCAATATGAGGCCATCTATGGGCTGATTTTCAAAAAGGGATGTTTCAGTTCTTGCGTTGTTTTAGTTACCAAATACGCTGAATATTAACATATAAGCGCTGATATTATGTCTCTTAATGCGCTAAACAACATCACCAGGATACTTACTGCTGCGATTCTTTCAATTTCGTTAAGGTAGCGTTTGATAAACAGGAAATCTGAAATAGGAAAAATGTTTCTGGAAATAAAATTCCAGAAACAGTGAAACGGAAATATTATTCCGTCGTTTCCAAAATGGCCTTGTGTTTGATAAGTTGGGAAGGTCGAAGGTGAGGACGGAAGGAGAAGAGGAAGAGGAGGAAGACGGGAAGGAGAAGAGAAGGGAGATGGGAAGAAGGGAGTAGGGCACGAAGAGGAGGGAGATGGGAAGAAGGGAAGGAGGGGTGTAGCGCACGAAGAGGGGGGAAATGGGAAGAAGGGAATGAGGGGAGTAGGGCACGGATTCTCCTTCCCTCCTCACCGTCTTCCTCCTCCCCCTCTTCTCCTTCCCTCCTCACCGTGCCTTCCCCCCCTTCTTCCTCTCTTCCCCTCTTCTCCTTCCCTCCTCACCGTGCCCTCTTCCCCTCTTTTCCTTCCCTTCTTCCTCCTCCTTCCCTTCTTCCTCCTTCCTTCCTCCTCCCTTCTTCTCTTCTTCTTCCTCCTCCCTCCTTCCCTTTTCCTCCTTCTTCCTCCTCCTCCCCGTCCCTTCTTCCTCCCCAACGGTAAAAAAAATAAAACCGGAAATATTATTCGGTCTCTCAGCCGGAATAATATTTCCGGAATTATTATTCCGATTTGAGTCCAACGGTAAAAAAAAAAATTCCATCAAACATGGAACTGGAAAATTTTTTAAAAATTTAAATTATTATTCTTGTGCTACAGTAAAATTCTTGTTTATCAAAAGCCACCTAAGTGGTGGGGGAAATGTTTGGACATGAAAAGTTCCCCACTTCGAGGCTACTGTTTTGACATGTGAAAGGAATTCAAACTGAGAGAGAGCATTAGCAACAAGAGCATGCGAATGAGAAACAAGAATTGGCAAGGGTTTCTTCACAGGCTATGGTTTTAGAGGGTTTCAGTAGCTGACGGAATTAGTCTGAGACTCTCCCTAATGTCTGCTCAGAATCGGCTGATCCTATGGCTACGGAAGGAATCCCTAAGTTGCCTTGGCATGAGAATCGATGGTTCGAGGCAATTTATCTCTTAAGCCTCCCATAGGAGATCAAGTAAGTTTTCTACTTCACCAACATTATTGCTCATGTGGGAAGGCTCAACTGTGGCAGGTTAGACTGTGGCTCCATCTTCAGCCCTCTGAAAAACCTCGGACCCCTTTTGTCGAGACCAATGAAGACGATGAAGTTGGTGGTGATGGTGACTCTGCTGCAAGGTGTACTGTGACGGGTAAACCATTGGCCAAATGCTAGAAGAAATGCTTCCATGTGTCTGGTTCACTTAGAACAATATTAGGTATGATGGGTAGGTAACGCAATAGAGGAAGCTTGGGGATTATGCAGGCACCAGTTCTGTGCTCTCGACTGGAAGCGAAGCAGGTATGCTTCACTTTCTTCTAAAGTTTGCTGCGTCGGCCACTTGAATAGCTATTGACAAGCAACGGCTGCAGATAGAGATGTCAGCGAAGAAAGTTTGCTGCGTCGGCCACTTGAATAGCTATTGACAAGCAACGGCTGCAGATAGAGATGTCAGCGAATTAGATTCAAATCAGGTATACCTCTAATCATATTCATTTTTTTTGATGTTCACATATATGATTCAAATACAAACAAAGAAAAGTCATATTCAAATTCGAAATCCGTTTTCACTAAAATGTGATTCAAATATGTTTTTTACATTCATAAGCAAATGTGAATCCGCATTTTGAGCCGATTTGGCTGATTTTCAGAATCTATGAACATTAGATATAGGATATTTGTTTAAAAATAAATTTCGATTTGAATCCGATCGGATATTTTTGTATATCCGAATCCGAGTCTGAATCTGATCGAATGTCATTTCTTAAATTTGAATCAGATCCAATTTCTTAATTGAATATCTATTTTTTTATACCCAATTTTTTCAGAATGGTTTGGATGGAAAACCGATCCAAATCAGATATATTGACATCCATAGCTGCATAAGCCTATACAATGTTTCCCCGTTATGTCTTTAAGATTTTACAATGAAATAACTGCTTAGTCTGAAAATTTGCAAAAAAGTAATGACAGAGATGGTTTAATTATGTGCAGGACAAAACAGTTTCTAATCAATGGCAAATGAAGCCCATTAATGGAGGGATATCGTTGTTGATAAAGCAAGACGAGAAGACAAGACAGAGGTGAGCTGCCAAACCAAACAAAAAAAAAAGGAAAATATTTTAACAGAATCTATACTTCTCATTGCTATGGAAACAATGTAAATAGCAGCGAGGAATATAAGAGAGAACTATGGTGTAATCTACCTTGTGGTTGAACAAGATTCAAAAGATCTCCTCCTTGTGGACTCAGTTTCATATTGAACGAACCACATTACATCTTTATCTTCTTTTCACTGTTTTTTCATTTCTCGTTTAATAAGTACACGAAAAAACAAAGTTAAAATAAGAGGACAGGACAATAAGAAAAGCCAGAGCAATAAGCAGGCAGTTTATTGGCAACTTTTCATTTCTTTCATTTCTTTTTTTTTTCTTCAAAGAAGTAACTTAACATCATAGCAACTCAGTGCACATGTGGACCTCTTTGTTGATCTGGAAGTGAAAGGATGACCCAAGCTATGAAAGAACTTGTTGTGAAATTTGATTCTTTGTAAACCCGGCGTTTGATGTGATTGTAAGATTGATGGAAACTATTGCTGTGGAAGCTTTGTGCTTATCATTTCTTCACTGAATTCCCAAAGCTTCTTCG
Organism: Nymphaea thermarum; assembly: GCA_011799765.1. NCBI lineage: Eukaryota > Viridiplantae > Streptophyta > Magnoliopsida > Nymphaeales > Nymphaeaceae > Nymphaea > Nymphaea thermarum. The sequence continues at coordinate 16,613 of JAANDH010001030.1, forward strand.
CTAGATCGGCATCCTGGCCAAAAGCCGTCGGCTTGTCCTCGTTGCAATCACTGAAATACTTGCCGGAAACGCCTTTCATGTTTGGGTGGAGAACCAGATAACAGGTTGTTGCAGCCCCCTGAAAATTTTTCACGCATTTGAAATTTGGGTTTGGGAAAAATCTTGATTACTACCAGGATGTAAGAAGATTAGATTGATACATTACTACCTGTGGCGGAGCAGTGGGAGGTCTGAATAGATTACAATTACAAATATCGATGAGGTAATGCAATAAAAACGCAATAAACAAGTGGAAAAGGTGATCCCCAAATGAAAATATCGAGAAAAATCATTCGTTTTCTTGGATTTTTCAAAAATAATTTTCAGTATGTCTTCTACAATTTTAACTCACTTTCGGCATTTTAATGACTTTACTCTTTGGGAAGTTTCCACTAATTTTTATCAAATTCTTCTTTTGTAGGAAGATGAGCAGAAAAGTTAGACAGTATCATTAATTTCTCTATCAGTTTATATACTTTCAGCTTTTTAAATTTGAACTTTTTTTTGCCTGGAGAGGTATAACATATAGCAGGTCAGACTGACGGGCTAGTGAAAGTTCAATAATTGGTTCGATTCGCAGAGCGTCACTTCTCTGCATGGATGTGTTATACATTAGTTGAAGGATATCCGGCTCTCCACCTAAATCTCGTAGCTGCCATAAACCTCAGGGTCAGGGAGAAGGGATAGTGGCTAATGCCCATTCCGTTAAAGGTCTCATCACTGATGATGCAAGTATCCGACTACGCCAATGTAGGTTAATCTGGCATTTTTTTTTTGAATAATGCATTTCTTGATGTTCTTAATGGCAATTTCAACCTTTTAAGCAGTGAATCAAGCTGTTGGTCTTGGCTTGGTTCGCTAAACTTGAGTTCAGGAATGTTGATTGGAGTTTATATGAAGCTGAAACCAAGAAGGAAGAGGAAAGTACTTATACCTGCTGGGCATTCTTCATGAAGAAACTCACCATGGAAGCACCAACAGCTGCTTGAGAAAAAGAAGAAGAATTAATTTGATGAGAGTGCACTTACGTAAAAGCAAGCCCAATATACAGAGAGAGCGTGCTAACCTAAATATTTGGTGGACCGCATTATGTTTGTTGGTATCACTCCAGGATGGAGAGAGTTGACGGTCACCTTTGCTCCCTCCTCCTATGAAGAGAGAGAGAGAGAGATGTAATTGCTTTATAGATGTCAATGGATTGAGTTCGGAATGACTTTCACATGTTTGGATTGAAATACAAATGAAGAAAGGTCTATATTATCTGATTTTTAAATTGATAATCCAAGTCGGACTTTTCTTTCACATCCGAATCCGAATTCAACTTCTAAATACAATTTGAATCTAAACTGCATTATGATATGCGAATGACTGAGTTTTGAAATGAATACATATTGGATATAAAATGAATCCGAACAGATATTGACTTAAATTTAAATCTGAATATATTTGGATACATTTCTTAAATTGGCTGATACAACTTATTAAGTAGATTTAAACTGATTTTTTTAGTAATTAACTTTTCATTTGGCTTCTTTCTAGATGATGAGTTTACTTGCCTCCAGGCGTCGAGCAAGCTCTTTGGTGTGAAGAATGTTGGCGAGTTTGGACTGCCCGTAGGCGTAAAATGGTCCGTACCTATCAAAAGCAATAGAAGATCAACCTCAAGAATGATCTCAAGAAACAAAATCTACTCCAACAAAAATAGTCAATAAATGGATCGCCCTTTGAAACTCAATGAATTGCTGGTCGTAGATTTTTTCCCCGTTAACACATTAATTATTGTGCTACAATACAATTGTTTATGAACTTGGAGTGTTGCAAACATTATAAAGGAAAATTTGAATCTAGTAGAACAAATCCGAAATGGCAATAGGGATTTGGGGCCAGGGGCAGAGTAAAAGATTTTATGCTCAGGGGCAATAATTTAAATTTACACCTGTTAAAAATGACCAGGGAGCGCAAAATAAAAAAATAAACAATTAAAGGGCGCTAATATATAAATAAGAAAAATGTTTCCAGCCAGCCAATACATAAATATTCAGATTTCATGGAACTGTGTGGGCTCCAACCCTACTTGGGGCATGAAAATCATTTAAAGGAAAACCATATTGGTCTCTCTTGCATGCCCTTGTATCGGCCTTCCTCACATGCGTGCGCACACACACACACACACACACACATATATATATATATATATATATATAAAGTCAATAGTGACTCATGTTATCTAGAATCACCCAATCATCCAATCAATGTCACTAAAGTAGATGGATGGCTGAGAGAAAATTGATAAAGAAAATGTCCATCACATTTTCTTTTCTTATTTTCCTCTTAACCGTCGATCATTTTATATTAGACGGTGCAAATTAAATGACTAGATGACTCTAAAAAACTAAAATTACCATTCGATTTCTCTCTCTATATATATGTGTGTGTGTGTACAAAAGAATAAAAAAGAATAAGGAGGGAAAGAGTGATGTACGCTGAATGATTATTGAGCTTTTCGAACTGAATGCCAGATTTGTAAGTTCTGCTGTGGGCTTCCGAAGCGACGATCACAATTCTTCCTTCTATTCCACTTTCCCGAGCTGTGGCTTTCAGCTTCTCCAGCAAAAGATTTGTCAGCAAAAAATGCCCTACATTCACCTTCTTTTCTTAGTCTCTTATATTATTGCACTTGAAAATACAAGGCCGCTTAATTTCAAAATTAAGGGCATCAGTTTGTACGTACAACACAGAAGTTGCCTTGAAAGTTCGATCCAAAAAAGTGTCATGATTTCCTCTAATTGGTTTATAAAAGTGAGTTATATCTTCAATTTTGTGTGCTTATCATGTCTACTTGCACTTAACTTTTAAGAGCAGAATGGCCGTAAATAGTTGTTTTAAGCGTGAAGCTTTCCTGTTCTATATAGCTGTTCATTCTTTTAGTTGGTGGATTGCTTAGTTGACTTTCCTTTTTTCTGGCTTTTTGAGATCCTTGGACCTTGTCGCCTTTTGTATGCTTTTCTAAGTGTGTCCCGTCTGATTGTTTCATTTTTCATTCTTTGGTAATAAAAGGGAGGGGCCCTTACACCCACCAGATTTGCATAAGATGAGTTACACAAAGACGATATATATAGAAGGATTCAGATTTGCTGGTTGCCAAATGAATAAAATTAATTCCCAATGAGTTTGGTGCAATGGCCAGGGTGGAGGCTAGTAGAAGGCCAGTTTTTGTTTCGATCTCCTGTTACAACAACTTTTTGTGCTGCAAAAAGAGAGCAGACATATAATAGTGCATAGCAGGGGACCTACTTCGAGGCACCACAAAGCAGCTTAGACCCTGGGGGATGAGGGGAGAGTCGCACTTTGGCCTTCACTCGAGCGGAGGGATTAGCCTTTCGCTCACCCAGATGGCTAAATTAACATTATGTGTGTAAAGGACCTTAAACTTATGAGGAATTTTGGCAGTAAAGGAGTTAAGGTAGTAAGCTAGTTTGTGGTATTTTTTGAAAAAAGAATGAGAGATGTGAAGGATGGCAATCATAAATGGAGTTGAAGAGAGTACGTGAAAAGTTAGCATATTATGTGTAAGCTTACCAATGTGATTAGTGGCAAATTGCAGCTCTATTCCATCTTTAGAAAGTTGGAAGGGAACTCCATATATGCCTGCATTATTTCTGTGGAAGAAACAATAGAAATTGTTGATATTTTTGCGATCAGATGAGTTATAGTCGTTCGAGAACATTAGAATGATGAACAATGCACACATGTGCGTACACACACATATGCACAACTTATACACGCAAACAGACACACACATATGATAGGAAAAGATAAATTCAGTAGTCAGGTTGGACGAAAATAGGCCCAGTACTTCTTGCCGTAGAACGTTTCAAAAAATATATAAACGCGCTAAAATGTTTATTAATACTACTTCAGTACAAAACATGCATGCCCATGAATATTATTTAGTATAAACCATGCTTTAGTTAGTTCAAGTACTATTATAAAAAAGTTGATTGTGCGAGAGCCATTAATTTGTTGGAGGACAAAAAGTCCATTTAATCTAAAAAAGCAATTGATTTGATATCAAATCACTCGTTCTAGTTTATGTGTCTAACTCAACTGGTCTGGGATTCTTATTCCCCTCAGTTCGCTATTGGGATTCCCATTGTATAATTTAAAGCTGTTTCCTTTTACATGTTCTAGTTATCGAGACGGTTTCATTCACAAAGTTAGAAGAGCCTGCTGGTTTTAGCTGGAACGCTACCCACTTTTACCTAGGGTCAAGAATTGCTTTGAAACCCGTGTGAGGAGGGAAAGACCCATCAACTGAGCACATGCATCTACTATTTGCATAAAAAGAACAGTACCACGAAAATCAAATTGAATACTTGTCAGTCCGACAAGCTATTCCCCGGCCCTCGAGGCTAATAGCCAAGTAGGAAGATATCTATTTTAATGGGAAGGGCTATTTTGGTTTCAAAGCTTGAACATGAACTGCTGAAGGATGAGACGAGGACATTTAACATTTTTTGCAAGATTAGGCATTAATTACCCCTTTTTTTTGGAAGACAAACTGAAGGTTCCTTTGCAAAATTACTGGTTTTTTTTTTTTTAAAAAAGAAAACAATCTAAAGCTAGTTATATGCAGAGACATGTGCACTTGTGCACATTTTGTGCACCTTCTGGCTTCTGTAGGCCCATCACGAGAAAATGAACATAAACCTCTTTTAACTATTCACAAAATAAGAAGTGACTGTCATACAACATGTCCTTAAAAGTAGGTCAAGAAAACACATGTCATGCAATGGGGCCGTGTAAGGTGCGCATCCCTGTGTGGATAAGAAAACGCCATAATTCTTTTAAGATGTGCAACTATGCATTTTTGTTCCAAACAAACATGAAAAAGAAAAAAAAACTCAAGTGCGTTTGAACAAAATAAAAAAGTGAGTTCAGCGAAAAAAAGAATGCGTTGTTGATCAGCCACAAGGAAAAGAAAATTTATGAGGTGTCAGTCGATCCACGTACATGAGAAGGTTGAGGGGTTTGTTTGAGGAGAGGAAAGTGGCAGCGAATGATCTGACAGAAGTGAGGGAGCTGAGGTCCAGCTCCATCACTTCGATCTTGGCATCCGCCACTTGCTCCACAATCTTCCCCTTCGCTATCTCCCCACTCTCCTTGCTCCTTGCAGGGATGATCACAGTCGCACCCCTCAGTGCAAGAACTCTCGCAGTCTCCATGCCGATCCCACTGGTAGCCCCTGCATGATTTCATGAATTGAAGAAGAAGAAGAATTAGCTCAACAAAGCCTTCTACCTATGCTTGATTACTAATTCCCTGCTTGTTCTTTTATATTTTTTCTGTTCTTGCACTGGATTGCTAATGTATATGGTTCTTCCTTTTTTGTGGGAGCTTGAACAAAACTTCTACCTCCTAAAGAACAAACGAATTAAAACAGAACACGAAAAAGGTGTGTGTGAGAGAGAACAGAGACCTGTGACAATGGCGGTGATGTTGGAAGCATCGATGCCCTCTGTAACTTCCTCCGCAGTAGAACAAGCCCCAAATCCTGACGGCCCCTTTCTGCAGACCCAACTCCAAAGACGTTCCATCCCTTTTCCGGCAAGACAATCTGGCTGGAGAAAGCAGGTGGGTTGTAGGATTGGAGACTTGACGAGAAGGAAAATCTGTGACGGTCGGAATGTGATAGTGTAGCTCTCCAAGTGGTTCTAGAGGGTGCAGCTACTACTAGTATTACTATTTATTATGGATGGCCCATGGAGAGAGTGAGAATGGGAAACCATGTCTCCTACCCAACTGGCATTAGTTGGAATTAAAACGAGTCTTACACCTATCACTGCAAACTCCTAACTGTCCGGTCAGTGTCATCGGCCCCACGTAAGATCACCTACTTAAATGGCGACCCTGCCAAAGACATTTTAAATGTCTTAAAAAGAATTTTAATGTATTTTACAAAACTCCCTGCTGGAGATGGGCCTTTTTACTATTCATTCAAAGGATTGATGCACACAGTAACTTTTCGTTATGCAATTTCAACTCCACATACAATATATATATATATATATATATATATATATATATATATATATATATATATATATATATATATATATATATTTTGTATATATATATATATAATATTTGGTCTGGTGAATGTCAAATCACTTAAAAGGACTAGAACTATTAAAATTAATTATTACAGTATTTTTTTGCAATTTAACCTTATAAACATGATCTTAAGAATAATTTAGTGAAAAACATATATTAAATTAATCATTTTTATTTTAATAATGTTTTTTAATAGTAAAAAATATAAGACTCTTATAACATCAAAAAGATTGGGTTTGAAGCCTCTTCATATTGTCCATCTTTAATTTGTTTGGTTCGGAAATAACGATTCTCTATGGTTCATTGCAGGGTCCGTGAGATTGACCACTTCCATGGATGAACAGACCTGGACAGCGCACAAGAGGATAACAGAACAACAAGGAACACCACTCCTGCACACAAGTCCTTCAACGGGTGCCACATTGTTCTCCTGTTCACTGTTTGCGTGCACTTGCATCATAGTTCGATTTATCTAAAATTGACTTTAGAATAATACACTTCACCAAAAAGACATGGGTTTCTAGGCAAGCAAACGTTGTTTGTAGTATGTATATGATTTGTGGATTTCTTTGTCTGGGTCATATAAAGATGGAGAATTCTTCCATCCTCTTACAATTTAATACATGTGCAATGCAACAAACAGATTGTATCAGGCAGGTCGTGATTGGACATATGGCAAGTTGGCCTGAGGATTTCAACTATGTTCCCATAAGTCAAAACTGGTCTTTCTTAGTAGAAGAACTCACATGGCGAATTGGAGAGACCTTATCGATAGGGATGTCAATAAATCTGACGTTAATCAGATGTCCGACCAAACCGATCCAAAAAAGTTCGTATAAGGAAAAAAAATTCAACATCTAATTAAGAAATCAGATTGGATTCAGATTTAAGAAATAACATTCGATGAGATTCAGATTCAAATATGCATAAATATCTAATCAGATTCAGGTACAGATTCAGATAGGATTTATATTTAGACAAATGTCCTACATTTAATGTTCTTTTACGAATATGAAAATCAGATATGTATCGAATTTGAATTGTAAATTGGATTTCGGTTTTCGGATTATTTTATTCCTATTTGAATCCAAATATGTGAATATCCTAAAAAACAAATATGATCAAAGTCATATCCGATCCCAATCAGATCAGTTGACTTCCCTACTTATGGTAGTCAGACCCCTAATGGATTTGGATGACATTTCTCAACCAGAAGATTGAGTGGTACCTTAGTTCTGGGGGAGGGCCAAGAGCTGCAGAAGTTGAGATAGGCTTCAGTCAACACAAGTCTCCTGCTTCTTCTTCCTCCCCTTGTAAAGATACGTAGACTTGCACAAATAAAAAATGAAAAATGAAAAAAAAACTGTTTGCCATTAAAAAATGAAAAGAATGAAAAAAAAAACACAATCCATTTTTAGCTTTTTCTTTTTTAAAAACGCATTTTTCTGAAGTTTTATATGGCATTTAATTTTCTCGCTTTTTTTTTTAAATGATGCGTATTTTCTGACTTCGGTTGGGAAAACAGCCCTGCAACTCTTTGAAAGCCATCACTTCTTAGAAGAAGTTGAGAACTACTTCTTGAATTATTAGATAGTGTTAGCAAGCGGGAGCCTCCTTCTCTTGAATTTCCCCACAACCATACTCCCCAGAATCATACTTCATGTGTTTGAAGAAAATTTACAACGGAAGAAGAGGTGAAGTAGGTCTTCTCCACTGCAACTACATATAGGTTACCTACTAGGGAGATGTATACCAAGTTTTGTCAGGAAGCTATGTCACAATGGTATGGGTACGGGTACGGGTTTGGGTACGGGGGTATGGGTACGGGTACGGCATTTTTTAAAATCATGGTACGGGTACGGCGACTATTATATATAAAAAATAGTTATTATATATAATTAAACCATAATTATTATATATAATTAAACCACAAGTAACTTAAAATCATGATTTTTTTAAGTTATAATGACACTTCTTATGTTAAAGTAAAAAAAAAAANAAAAAAAAAAAAAAAAAAATAAAAAAAAAATATTTTTTTGAGTTTTTTTGTTAAAATAATGTTTGGATCTGGATCCGACCTGGATCCAGATCCGGGCCATACCGGTACCGTACCACCGTACCGGTACCCGTACCCCCGTACCGGTACGTGGTACGCCACCAAAGTGGCGTACCACTGTGACTTAGTCAGGAAGAGAAGAAATGGAGTGAGTACGATGTCTAGATTGAGTTTTTTGAGAATCGTGTCAATTTTTAAAGTCTTATACAACCTGATTTACAAATTACTTTTAGATCATTATAAACCATGGTGCCAAACCCACTTATCTTGTAATTGCAAGGGGCACACTTGTAGTTACCAGCTTGATTCTCTCCAGTAATCTCTCCTCAATCTATGAGGTGACACTATATATGCCTAGCTATTCTTTGATCTTGGGTAAAATTTTGGTTGATCGCCCTAATTGGACTATTGGAGCCATGTAGAAGCAAACCCATGAACACAAGTTCTTCTTCTTCTCTTTCAGTTGTTGCTGCTGCTTCCTAGAGTTCGTGGGTAGACCCGAACCCTTCACTAGTGACTTGTTGAGACAATGATCAGACCCTGAAGAGTCTTCCACTGCTTCATTTCCAACATTCAGGCCATCTTTTGGCGAATTTAGAAAGATTATGATTTTGTTTGTATGGTTTTGATGATAAACTAATATGAGGCCATCTATGGGCTGATTTGGATGTTTCAGTTATAGCGTTGTTTTAGTTACCAATATGCTGAATATTAGCTTACAAGTGCTGATATTATGTCTCCTAATGCACTAAACAACATCACGAGGATGCGCACTGCTGCGTTTCTTTCAAATTTGTAAAGTGGTGGGGAAAAAGTTGGACATGAACAAAGAGAGAAAATTCCCCACTTCGAGGCTACTATTTTGACATGTGAAAGAAATTCAAACTTAGAGCGCATTAACAACAAGAGCAAGCAAATACGAAACAAGAATTGGCAAGGGTTTCTTCACACACTTTAAATAATATTTCAAAACCACATTATAGTAGAAGTGAACATATGTCGTATATAATTGCCCATGTCATGAACGTGAAGCGCAACCTGTCCTACGACACATTCAATATTGTTTGTGTCATTAACACAAAACACAATCTATCCTAAACAGATAAGGTGCTCTATTTTTATTACACGGTCGTAAGTGTGAACAGTGAGCATATCATAACTCAAAATATAGCAAACAAATACATCTATAAACTCCAAAATAAAAAAAATAAGTTACTTGCTTAAAACGATCAGTTTTGTATACTTTCTATTAATACAATCAATTTTTGCATATGTTTTTATTGAAAATAATTACATATCATCAATTCATTCACCTGCATAATAAAAACAAAAACTACATCATTTATTATTAAAACTAAATAATAACTCAAATAAACATTAACATAAAAAGGCTGCAACAAAATACTTTGTCTATTGCAATTGTGCTCTATGACTTTTTTATATTATAAAAAACATTAATAATATCTTTATAATATAAAAAACATTAATAATATCATTAGAATCAAACATTTGAGCAATTTCTTTCTCAATATACAAAAGTAAGGCTGGGCATCGGGCCGGGCCGGGCCGGCCCGGCCCGACGGGCCGCTGGGTCGGGCCCGGGCCCGGCCCGAATATTTAACGGGCCGGGCCTGGATATATGAAACCCGAGCCCGGGCCCGGCCCCACATAATAAAATAATATTATTTTAAATTTATAAAATAAATTTTTAAATATAAAATAGTATGTATTAATAATAAATATATGATATTAAAATTAAAAAATATTATATTTTAATTTTTAACGGGCTTAACGGGCTGACCCAGGCCCGGCATACCAGGCCCGGGCCCGGCCCATTAATGATTTTTCCTGGGTCGGGCCCGGGCCCGGCCCGACCCGACTAGCTTTTTCCAAGGCCCGGGCCCGTGGCGGGCCGGGTACCCGACGGCGGCCTGGCCCGGTGCCCAGCCTTATACAAAAGTAAACAATATGCAAAGAATTCATCCTCCATTTTGTTACGCAACCTTGTTTTAATAAGTTTCATAGCGAATGCCCTTTCTGTAGTTGCAGTGAAGACAAGAAGCGTTCGAATGAGACTAAGCAACCTGTATATGTTAGAATATCTTTTACTTTTTCTACTACGTATCATTGCTTGACATAGTTCTAATAGTGTACCTAAAATTTGAAAACTTGGATGATGACAAATATTATTATTATAATGTGTCAACTGATAATTGAAACCCATAAAATTTGAGTCTAAAAAATTTTCAGGATAAAACTTTTATGCAAGAGTGTATGCATCTTGTGCAATAAATAACTGTTATTGATCTCTAGGGTCGAGTGTTAACATCAAATGAAGTATTTCCATAGAATTCTCATTAAATCTATTGTTCAACTTTATCAGCTGAGAATCAATGACAGCAATAAAAATATCGACATGATAATGTTGTCTCACCATAATAAAATTATGTTCACGATGAGAACGTGATCCTCTAACAAAATATTGAGCACCCATATCTGTAATAAGGATATCATATATCATACAAAATGCTCCTACAATATCATAAATGAATCCCAATCATTCTCCTTAAGTTTTTGTAGGAACTTTTTTGAATTATAAACCATAGCCATTGCATTTAAAATGTCATGTCTTTGCCTTTGCAGTGACTGACAAAGAGTATCACTCTGCCCCAAAATTTCTTGTACCAAGTGCAAAATAAATATTAAGCCAAAAGATGTGATCATGTCATAAGCTGAAAGACCTTCACTCTGTATTTGATATGTTGATCCATTGTCTCTTAAATTTTTCAATACTACATATGTTACATCAAACATTTTTATCAAACTGCACACTGAAAAAAAATGAGATCCTCATGTTGTATCACTAGACTGCTGTAGTGATCCAATTTGATCAAGTCTTGTTCCTATTTTAAGTTCATCTATAGCAATTCTAAATGCAATTTCATTTGCTTAAGCTTCGTGTAATTCATCATTACGTTTACTGTTTACACTAACAACATTAATGACATATGTTAATTGTTCAAAAAAAAAAATTATGAACATAGACAACTTCATTATCTATGTGTTTGCATTGACGATTTAAGTCATTAAATGCTCACACATTCATATTATGAGGCGAACTTTGATTTGTCCTTCATGAATACGAAATGTACATGTTTTCTCATTACCACCCATGCTTTTCTAAGCTCTGAATAATTAAGTAATAAATGGACTGTCATTTGAATATGGAGTACTGAAAAGATAACACGGCAAACAATATGCTTTATCTATCTTAGTAGAATATTCTAACCATGAAAATTTTTGAAACCATGAAGCATGAAATTTATGAGGATGATTTGGAGGACATGACACTCGATATCTATGAAGCTTATGCTAATATGACCCACAATAATATATGCTCACCTAACTTCATCACTCTCATTTATTGATATCTCCCATATAGAATGTCACAACCCTGGATCACGCACAATGTTTGTTGTAGTTTCAATTGTTGAATACTCAAAAGGTGGAGAATCTGAGTAAAAAAAACAACATCAAGAGCTTTTGGACTAGAACAACCAGCATTTTGGTTTTATGCTTCTTGGTTTTCTACCTCTTGGTTTTCTTTCCCTTGGTTTTCTCCCTCCTGATCAATAACTTGTTTTTTTTTTAAATAATTTTGAATATTTTTCATCATCTTCTGAATAAGCTAACACGAAAAACCTGAAAATAACCTAACCAACAATCTTGTGTTGATAAGTAGATTTTAACGAGAGTGAATTGAATGAGAACTATAAAGTTCAAGATTCTCAAGTCCCTTAGAATGGGACACTGGGTCTTCCCAATACTAAGTGAATTGTCATACTATATTTATGTCATCCTAACTAGTTGTATGGACCTTAGCTGACATTTGAAAGTGCATGAAATTGAGGTAGCCTGCCTACACCAACTTACAAGGTAACAACTTGACATGAATTAGTTTCATATTAGTTTGTTTTGACATATAAGCTCAGTTGGATAGACTAGGCTTAGTTGCTAGAATTGCTTAACATAGGAGAAGCAGCTAAGCCTCTGGTTGCCTCAAGCTAAAGTAGTCCACCATCATAATTGACTTTAAACAACTCACTAACAATTCATAAAACAATAACCATCTTCATTTGAATAAAATACAAAACTTTGTTAGGAACTCATTGGATGCAACCATGTAGTGTAAGACCTTAATGGGTTCCGGCATTTCCAGCTCATCAAGAATGATGTCTTTAGTAGTTGGACTTTTGCACCTGCAACATGCAACACATTTGATTCATAACTTTAATCAACCTTCATATATTCTAACTTGCAATAGCCATAAAAACAGAAAAAAAATCGAGCTCTTTTGCTTCTTCTTTTATGATAAGAGAGTATCAAGTTTTCAAAGATCAAGCAGAAAAATCTTTGCAACTAGAATTTAATGCCTAATGATATTAAAAAACAAAGGAAACACAAACAAGAAAAAGCAGTGGGCTGTGGGCCACTGAAATGATAAATTCGAACCAAATCTAGAAAGAAACAATCAAACAAATGAAAGCGAAAGCGAAAGCAAAACAATCTCAACACCAAAAAAGAAAGCATATCCCACATGCCACATCATTCATCATCAAGAGAAAACAAAAAGCAGACACCAAACTCACAGACCCATTTGCAGTTCTGCTTACCCTCTATCCACCTTCCAAAAATGTCGCACCAAGTTCAGACTTTTCCTAGAACAAATCTGCAAGAAACACGTAGATTGATAGACACACATCAAGGTCAGAAGAAACCCGGGCCATTAAGGTATTACCCATGATAATCTCATGATCGCAACCAACTGCAAAACAATGGAAAAAACAAGGCATTACCCAGTTCTGCTTACTCCTTGTGCTTTGGGCTAGGGACAGAAGGAGCGAGCGAGAGAGAGGTCGCAAGACAGAGCGTGTGGCCGGTGATCGCCTGTGCTATGGGCCAAGGCAGGGAGGGAGAGAGCGAGAGAGAGGGCAGGGCTGGCGCTCGCCTAAGCTGTGGGCCAGAGAGGCAGGGAGCGAGCGAGAGAGAGGGCAGGGCCAGTAATGGCCTGCATTGTGGGCCAGAGAGGGAGGGACTCAGGGAGCGAGTGAGAGAGGGGGCGACTCGCGAAGTCATGAGAACTCAGAGAGAGGGCCGGGCCGGCAATGGCTTGCGCTGTGGGCCAGAGAGGGAGGGAGTGAGCGAGAGAGAAAGTGCGAGAGAGAGGGTGGGTCCGGCGAAATAGGGTAGGGCGAAAGAGGGAGGGAGCGAGCAAGAAAATAATTTTTTGTTTTCCATGCGCTGGGCTAGGACCATGGCTCAGGCGGGCCTGCCCTCCTTGTGCCCCTAGTGAGGCTCTGGATCATGCTGCCGGAACTAAACTGTTGGACTTCCAAATGGAATGGCCTACAAGGACATCACAGCTATGTTGGAGCCTAATTTATGGCTGTCAAGCCATTTATCAGAAACGTAAAATGCTGGGGTTCATATGCATACAAATATATTTTGTTAGGCTTCAATCCAAGGGTAGAGCTAAAAATTTCTGGTTAAGGGGCACTAAAAATAAAGTTCAAAGTTTTAAGAAGCATCAACCTGGGAATGAAAATAATTTCTCTAAGGTGTCAATATGAAAATAAGTACCTATTTTGGAGGTTTGTGCAGGAAATTGCCAACACGGTGCCCACACTTGGCTCCGGATTCCAAGCTAGTGTCCTCTGTTTTATCACCTCTTTATTTCTGTTCTTGAGTCTCTGTTTTCGAAGGCAAGGAGCCTCCTCCCTCAGGTTTGCACCGGAAAGGGCAAACTAATTCATCATTTTCCGGTGCTTAATGAAGAAGGGCACAAAGAGGAGACACCCCTCAGTCAATCTATAACATGAGTTTGCTACTTTCCCACACCAATTCATTACTTACCATGATTTGTGGATGTGGAGGATTTGAGACCAAATGAAGACGATGAAGTTGGTGGTGATGGTGACTCTGTTGCAAGATGTACTGTGGCGGGTAAATCATTGGCCAGATGCTAGAAGAAACGCTTCCATGTGTCTGCCTGGTTCACTTAGAACAATATTAGGTATGATGGGAAGGTAATGCAATAGAGGAAGCTTGGGGATTATGCAGGCACCAGTTCTGTGCACTCGACTGGAAGCGAAGCAGAGTGGTGTATGTTGGGATTTCCCCATCTGGATAGTCTTGTGTCGATACAGGTCCATATCCGTTTCGGACCTCAAGTATAAATACGTGTCTTGTGATGGTGTGAGACACATCAAGTTAATCCGGTCTGAGTAATCGGTCCCCTCAGCCATACGTGTGTTGCCTGTCCCCATCACTGGGCTGCTATGGCTGAGGAGAGAAACCCATTGCCGCCGCCGCCACCGCCGCCGTCAATGCCGCTGGGGAACGACTTATTGGGGACGGTAGCCGTTCTTCCCACAGCCGCCAACATTCAGTCGGCGGTCGCCTCTACAGGTTCATTCTTCCGCCCTTTATGAAACACACGCATGAATCATGAATGTTTTCTTTTCGATTTCTGCATTTTCGTTTATGCGCTATCTAGATTGTTCTTCGCAAAGCTCCAACAGTGTATGCTTCACCTTCTTTTAAAGTTTGCTGCCTCGGCCACTTGAATAGCATCCTTTCACTTCCAGATGAACAAAGAGGTCCACATGTGCACTGAGTTGCTATGATGTTAAGCTACTGCTTTGAAGAAAAAGAAAAAGAAGAAGAAACGAAAAGTTGCCAATAGCTGCCTGGTTAATGCTCTGGCTTTTGTTATTGTCCTGTCCTCTTCTTTCAACTTTGTTTTTCCTGTACTTCTTGAACGAGAAATGGAAAACAGTGAAAAGAAGATAAAGATGTAATGTGGTTCTTTCAATATGAAACTGAGTCAACAAGGAGAATAGATCTTTTAAATCTTGTCCAATCACAAGGCAGATGACGCCATAGTTCTCTCTTATATTCCTCGCTGCTATTTACATCGTTTCCATAGCAATGAGAAGTATCGGTTAAGTCAAAATACTTCCCCTTTTTTTGTGTTTGGCAGCTCACCTCTATCTTGTCTTCTCGTCTTGCTTTATCAAGAACTATATCTCTCCACTAATGGGCTTGATTTGCCACTGACTAGAAGCTGGCTTTGTCCGGCACATAATTAAACCATCTCTGTCAGAAACTATTGCTGTGGAAGCTTTGTGCTTATCATTTCTTCACTGAAGTCCCAAAGCTTCTTCGCTAGAGCGGCATCCCGGCCAAAAGCTGTCGGCTTGGCCTCGTTGCAATCACTGAAATACTTGCCGGAAACGCCTTTCATGTTTGGGTGGAGAGCCAGATAACAGGTTGTCGCAGCCCCCTGAAAATTTTTCAGGGATTTGAAATTTTGGGTTTGATTCCCGTGAGCGCTACTTCTTTTCAAGGATGTGCTATAAATTAGTTGAAGGATGTCTATGCTAGTGATGAACAGTAAATTTGTTGATGTCCTTAATGGCAGTTTCAACCTTTTTAAATAGTGAATCAAGTTGTCGGTCTTGGCTTGATTCGCTAAACTTGAGTTCAGGAATGTTGATTGCAGTTTATATGAAGCTGAAACCAAGAAGGAAGAGGAAAGTGCTTATACCTGCTGGGCATTCTTCATGAAGAAACTCACCATGGAAGCACCAACAGCTGCTCGAGAAACGGAAGAAGAATTCATTTGGTGAGAAAGCAATTAGGTAAAAGCAAGCCCAATATAAAGAGAGAAAGTGCTAACCGAAAATTTTGGTGGACCGCATTATGTTTGTTGGTATCACTCCAGGATGGAGAGAGTTGACGGTCACCTGTGCTCCCTCCTCCTATGAAGAGAGAGAGAGAGGGAGAGAGAGAGAGAGAGAGAGAGAGAGAGATGTAATTGCTTTATAGATGTCAATGGATTGAATTCAGAATTTGGATCAGATGTAAGTTCACATGTCTGGATTGAAATACAAATGAAGAAAGGTCTATATTATCTGATTTTTAAATTGATAATCCAAGTCTGACTTTTGTTTCACATCCGAATCCGAATTCAACTTCTAAATACAATTTGAATCTAAACTGCATTATGATATGCTAATGACTGAGTTTTTGAAATGAATACATATTGGATATGAAATGAATCCGAACAGATATTTACTTAAATTTAAATCTGAATATATTTGGATACATTTCTTAAATTGGCTGATACAAGTTATTAAGTAGATTTAAACTGATTTTTTTAGTAATTAACTTTTCATTTGGCATCTTTCTAGATGATGAGTTTACTTGCCTGCAGGCGTCGAGCAAGTTCTTTGGCGTGAAGAATGTTGGCGAGTTTGGATTGCCCATAGGCGTAAAATGGCCGGTTTGTGGTGGACAGCAGTCTATTCTGCTTCTTCTTTGAAACAAAATCACCCGATTCAGTGATTTGTTTCTCCCTCAATGCTGCTCTGCTTGGCGTCAAAATACACCAGAATGATTCCTGAGATGTGAGGAAGGTAATGGACTAGTCACCGTGATCCGATCTGCCTCCAGGCACCAGATTTTATGGTCTGATCAGAAAATCGTCCAGCGACAGAATGTCTAGGCTCTTCCAGCGCACGTTCCTTGGATTTTTAAGAAAACTCACATACATGGCTCTGATACCATGTTAGAATTCACGCATAGGCAAAAAATATAAGTCACTCATGATTTAACGTGGTTCGGAGTGTTGTCCTCCTACATCCACGACAATCCTCTCTCACCTTCATCTCTATTAGGTGAGGTTCCACTAATATATATACGAAATGTTACATCGAGCCACTCTTGGAAAGATATCTTTCCTTTGATTTACAAATAGATTGATCCATGCGTTGGGATTGAATTTCCTTTGCTGGTTTGACAGTTTCTCTTTTCTTGTCACTATAATCAAGGGATCCTTGATTGCTACTTTCCTCAAAGTTCTTTCCATTTTCATAGCACGTTTCTGTCCACCATAATCAACTCCAATTTGGGCGTCCGTTTGATCTGTCATGCTAAGATCATTAGATATGAACCTGGCAAAATATGTTATTCTAGTGCATGAAATTTTTTGTGTGTCATTACTGTTATGTACAAGAATACTCGTGTTTGGATAGAAAAAAAAAATTGATGTCCAAAAAAGTGAAAAAAACTCAAAAAGACAGTTTTTAATTTAAAAAATGCCCCGTTTTTTATTTTGGTGTATGATTGTGGTGCACGCAACACTTACGAGCTAGTTTGCTATCAGTGGTTCTCTGTCTACTTACGAGCCGGAGCTAGTTCACACGTACAAGGACTATAGAGTTTATCGCGGGCCACAGCATTCCTTAACACTTGTATTTTTCAGAGGACTGTTGGGAAAACAGCCCTGCAACTCTTTGAAAGAGATCCCTTCTTACTTTTAAGTTGAGAACCACTTCTTGAACTCTCAGATAATGTCAGCATGCGGGAGCCTTCCTCTCTTGAATTTCCCCACAGTCATACTCCATGTGTTGACATAAAATTTACAATGGAAGAAGAGGTGAAGTAGGCCTTCTCCACTGCAACGACATATAGGTCACCTACTAGGGAGCTGTATACCAAGTTTTGTCATTCTCTCTGAAACATAACAACAGAAGATGGATTGAGAATCCATAAAAAGGTAGGAATAGAAGAAATGGAGCGAGAGTATGATGTCTGGATTGAGTTTTCTGAGACTCGTGTCAATTTTTAAAGACTTATAGAACCTGATTTACGTATTAATTTTAAATCCTTATAAACCATGATGCCAATGCAGGCCATCTATTGGCGAACTTAGAAAGGTTATGATTCTGTTTGTATGGTTTCAGTGATAAAGTATAATATGAGGACAGGGAAGATGGAAGGTTGGCAGAATCTTGTTGGTTGCCAATAGCTTGAACTACATATGCCTGTGAAAGTAATCTGGTGAGGCTCTGGATCATGCTGCCGGAACTAAACTGTTGAACTTCGGAATGGAATGGCCTACAAGGACATCACCGCTATGTTGGAGCATACTTCATCGGAAACCTAAAATGCTGGGCTTCATATGCATACAAATATATGCTCTTAGGCTTCAATCCAAATGGCAGAGCCAAAAATTTCTGGTTAAGGGGCATTAAGACTAAAGTTTAAAGTTTTAAAAGCCTCAACATGGGAATGAAAATAATTGCTCTAAAGTATCAATATGAAAATAAGTATTTTTTTGGGGTTTGTGTAGGAAATTGCCCACACGATGCCCACACCTGGCTCCACATTCCAAGCTAGTGTCCTCTGTTTTATCGCCTCTTTATTTCTGTTCTTGAGTCTGTTTTCAAAGGTAAGGAGCCTCCTCCCTGCAGGTTTGCACCGGAAGGGGCAAACTATGTCATCATTTTCAAGTGCTTAATGAAGGCGGGAACAAAGAGGAGAGACCCCTCAGTTAGGCCTGGGCGTCGGGCCGGGTCCGGGTCCGGGTTGAGAAATTTTGTTATCGGGCTCCACGTGAGTGAGCCCGGCCCGGCCCGAGTTCTTAACGGGTCGGGCCCGGTTATGACTTCTACAGCCCAGCCCGACCTGGCCCGACGGCCCTTAGGTCAAGAGAGTCTGCCGGCTGCGCCTTCCTTCCCTTATTCGCATTTTCCATCGACTGAGGGAGGCAGAGACAGGGAGAGACGAAGACGACCGTGTGCCAGTGCCACCGGCTACCGCCACCTTCAATCTGGAACATGAGTTTGCTAATTTCTACTTACCATGATTTGTGGATATGGAGGATTTGAGACCAAAGGAAGACGATGAAGTTGGTGGTGATGGTGACTCTGTAGCAAGATGTACTGTGGTGGGTAAATAATTGGCCAAATGCTAGAAGAAGCGCTTCCATGTGTCTGCCTGGTTCACTTAGAACAATATTAGGTTTGATGGGAAGGTAACGGAATAGAGGAAGCGTGGGGATTATGCAGGCACCAGTTCTGTGCTCTCGACGGGAAGCAAAGCAGGAGTGGTGTATGCTTCACCTTCTTCTAAAGTTTGCTTCCTCGGCCACTTGAATAGCTATTCCAGATAGAGATGTCAACAGATCAGATTCAAATCAGGTATACCTCTAATCACATTCACTTTTTTTTTTTTATATTCATATATTATGATTCGAATACAAACAAAGAAAAGTCATATTCAAATTCAAAATCCAATGTCACTACAATGTGGTTCAAATCATGATTTTTACATTCATATGCAAATGTGAATATGCATTTGGAGCCCAACTTGGCTGATTTTCAATATCTAAGACCATTAGATATAGGATATTTATTTAAAAATAAATTCGATCAGAATCTGAATCCAATCGGATATTTTTGTATATTCGATTTTGAATCCAAGTCTGAATCTGATCGAATGTCATTTCCTAAATCCGAATGCGACCCAATTTCTTAATCAGAGATTTATTTTTTTAACATCCTAGCTGCATAAGCCTCCACAATGTTTCCCGGATATGTCTTTAAGAATTTACAATAAAATAACTACTTAATCTGGAAATTTGCAAAAGAGTAATGACAGAGATGGTTTAATTATGTGCAGGACAAAGCAGCTTGTAGTCAATGGCAAATGAAGCCCGTTAATGAAGAGATATCGTTCTTGATAAAGCAAGACGAGAAGACAAGTTAGAGGTGAGCTGCCGAAAAAAACAAAAAAGAAGGGAAATATTTTAACTTAACTGGTACAACGATGTAAATAGCAGCGAGGAATATAAGAGAGAATTATGGTGTAATCTGCCTTGTGGTTGAACAACAAGATTCAAGAGATCTCTTCTACTTGTGGACTCAGGTTCATATTGAACGAACCACATTACATCGTTATCTTCTTTTCACTGTTTTTTCATTTTTCGTTTAAGAAGTACACGAAAGCAAAGTTACAAGAAGAAGACAGGACAATAACAAAAGCCAGAGCAATAACCAGGCAGTTTATCGGCAACTTTTCGTTTCTTCTTCTTTTTTTTCCCTTCAAAGCAGTAACTTAACATCATAGCAACTCAGTGCACATGTGGACCTCTTTGTTGATCTGGAAGTGAAAGGATGACCCAAGCTATGAAAGAACTTGTAGTGAACTCTGATTCTTGTAAACCCGGTGTTTGATGTGATTGTAAGGTTGATGGAAACTATTGCTGTGGAAGCTTTGTGCTTACCATTTCTTCACTGAATTCCCAAAGCTTCTTCGCTAGATTGGCGTCCTGGCCAAAAGCTGTCGGCTTGTCCTCGTTGCAATCTCTGAAATACTTTCCGGAAACACCTTTCGTGTTTGGGTGGAGAGCCAGATAACAGGTTGTTGCAGCCCCCTGAATTTTTTTCACGCATTTGAAATTTGTGTTTGAGTAAAATCTTGGTTACTACCAGGATGTAAGAAGATTAGATTGATACGTTACTACTTGTTGCAGAGCAGTGTGAGGTCTGACTGGATTACAATTACAAACATCGGTGAGGTATTGCAATAAAAACGCAGAAAACAAGTGGAAAAAGTGATCCCCAAAATGAAAATATCGAGAAAATATCATGTTTTCTTGGATTTTTCATAAATAATTTTCAGTAAATCTTCAACAATTTTAGCTCTCTTTCAGCATTTTAATGACTTTACAGTTTGGGAAGTTTCCACTAATTTTTATTAATTTTTTTTCTAAGAAGATGAGTAGAAAACTTCTACAATCTCATTATTTTCTTTATCAGTTTATGTATTACAGTTTTTTAAGTTTGAACTGTTTTTGCCTCGACAGGCATAACATGGTTGGTCAAACTCACGTGCTAGTGAAAGTTTGGTCATTCAATTCGATTCGCATGAGCGCTACAATCCTGCTCTCCACCTAAATCCCGAAGTTGGTCTTGGCTTGGTTCGATAAACTTGAGTTCAGGAATGTTGATTGCAGTTTACATGAAGCTGAAACAAGAAGGAAGAGGAAGTGCTTATACCTGCTGGGCATTCTTCAGGAAGAAACTCAACATAGAAGCACCGACAGCTGCTTGAGAAACAGAAGAACAATTCATTTGATGAGAATGCAATTAGGAAAAAGCAAGCCCAATATAAAGAGTGAGTGTGCTAACCTAAGTATATGGTGGACCGCATTATGTTTGTTGGTATCACTCCGGGATGGAGAGAGTTGACCGTCACCTGTGCTCCTTCCTCCTACGAAGAGAGAGAGAGAGAGAGAGTTGTTATTGTTTTATGGATGTCAATGGATTGAATTCAGATCAGATGTACGTTCAAATGTTTAGATTGAAATACAAATGAAGAAAGGTCTATATTATCTGATTTTTAAATTGATAATCCATGTCTGACTTTTATTTCACATCCGAATTCAACTTCCAAATACAATTTGAATCTAAACTGTATGATATGCTAATGACCGAGTTTTGAAATGAATACATATTGGATATGAAATGAATCCGAACAGATATTTACTAAAATTCAAATCAGAATATATTTAGATACATTTCTTAAATCTGAATCAATTCAATTTTTATAGTTGGCAGATAAATCTTATTAAGTAGATTTAAACTGTTTCTTGTTTTAGTAATTAACTTTTCATTTGGCTTGTTTCCAGATGATGAGTTTACTTGCCTGCAGGTGTCGAGCAAGTTCGTTGGCGTGTAGAATGTTGGTGAGTTTGGATTCCCCGTAGGCGTAAAATGGTCCGTACCTATCAAAAGCAATAGAAGATCAACCTCACGAATTTCAAGAAACAAAATCTACCACCTTGAAAATAAATGAATTGCTGGTCGTAGATTTTTTCCCCGTTAACACATTAATTTTTTTGTTAGAATATAATTGTTTACGAACTTGGAATGTTGCAAACGTTATAAAGGAAACTTTGAATCTAGTGGAACAAATCCCAAATGGCAATAAGGATTTAAGGCCAGGGGAAGAGTCAGAGATTTTAGGCTCAGGGGCTATAATTTAAATTTAGACCTATTAAAAATGATCAGGGAGCTCGAAATAAAAAAAAAATGAACAATTGAAGGGCACTAATATATAAATATGAAAAATGTTTCCCGCCAACCAATACATAAATATTCAGATTTCATGGAGCTGCGTGGGCAACTGTTCACACATGGACATAGGTGGCTCCAACCCTACTAGGAGCATGAAAATCATTTAAAGGAAAAACATATTGGTCTCTCTTGCATGCCCTTGTATCCGCCTTTCTCACATGTGCGCGTGCACACACACACACATATACATCTGAGTCAATAATGACTAGTGTTATCTAGAATCACCCAAATCTAATTAAGGTCACTACAATAGATGAATGGTTGAGAGAAAATAGATGAAAATGACCATCACATTTCTTTTCTTATTTTTCTCTTAACCGTCCATCATTTTAGATTGGACAGTGCAAATTAGATGACTAGGTGACTTTAAAAAGTTAAAATTACCATTCAATTTCTCTCTCTCTCTCTCACTATATATATATATATATATATATATATATATATATATATATATATATATATATATATATATATATATATATATATATATATATATATATGTGTGTGTGTGTGTGTGTGTATGTGTGTGTGTGTGTGTGTGTGCATGTGTGTATATATACAAAAGAATAAAAAAGAATAGGAGAGGGAAAAAGAGATGTACCCTGAATGATTATTGATCCTTTCAAACCGAATGACAGATTTGTAAGTTCTGTGGGCTTCCGATGACACGATCACAATTCTTCCTTCTATTCCACTTTTCTAAGCAGTGGCTTTCATCTTCTCCAGCAAAAGATTTGTCAACAAGAAATGTCCTACATTCACCTTCTTTTCTTAGTCTCTTATATTATTGCACTTGAAATTAAAAGGCCGCTTAATTTCAAAATTAAGGGTTTCAATTTGTACGTACAACACACATGTTGCCTGAAAAGTTTGATCCAAAAAAGCGTGATGATTTCCTCTAATTGGTTTAAAAAAGTGAGTTATATCTTCAATTTTGTGTGCTTATCATGTCTACTTGGATTTAATTTTTAAGAGCAGAATGGCCGTAAATAGTAAGTTCAAGCCCGAAGCTTTCCTGTTATATAGCTGTTAATTCTTTTAATTGGTGGACTGCTTAGTTGACTTTCCTTTTTTCTGGTTTTTTGGGATCCTCGTTGCCTTTTGTAGGCTTTTCTAAGGGTGCCTGCTACTTGTCTGATTGTTTCATTCTTCATTCTTTGATAATAAAAGGGATGGGCCTTTACACCCCTTCAGATTCACATTGGAAGATAAGTTACACAAAGTAAAGTAGATATATATAGGAGGATTCAGACCTGCTGGTTACCGGATGGCTGAATTTCAGCCCTAACGGGTTTGGTGCAACAGCCAGGGTGGGGGCTGATAGACGGCCATTTTTGTTTCGATCTTCTGTTACATCAACTTTTTGTGCTACAAAAAGAGAGCATCAATACACAAATAGTGCATAGCGGAGCACCTACTTTGAAGCAGCTACAAAAAGAGAGCACCGATACACAAATAGTGCATAGCGGAACACCTACTTTGAAGCACCACAAAGTAGCTTAGACCCTGGGGGACGAGGGGAAGGTCGTACTTTGGCCTTCACTTGAGCGGAGGAACTAGCCTCTCGCTCACCCAGATGGCTAAATTAACATTATGTGTGTAAAGGACCCTTAAACTTTAGATTTATTTTGGTACTAAAGGAGTTAAGGTAGTAAACTAGTTTGTGGTATTTTTTGAAAAAAGAATGAGTAGATGTGAATGATGGCAAACATAAATGGGGATGAAGAGAATTCGTGAAAAGTTAGCATAGTATGTGCTTGCTTACCAATGTGATTAGTGGCAAATTGCAGCTCTATTCCATCTTTAGATAGTTGGAAGGGAACTCCATAAATGCCTGCATTATTTCTGTGCAAAGGAACAATAAGAAATTGTTGATATTTTTGCGATCATATGAGTTAGAGTCGTTCCAGAACATTAGAATGATGAACAATGCACACATGTGCATACACACACACATACACACAAACACACACACATATACACAACATATACACACAAACACACACACACACACATACATATGATAGAAAAAGATAAATTCAGTGGTCAGGTTGGATGAAAATAGGCCAGCACTTCTTGCCGTAAAATGTTTCAAAAAATATATAAACGCGCTAAAATGTTTTTTAATACTACTTCAGCATAAAACATGCATGTCCTGAGGTAAAAAAGTTGATTGTGCCATAGCCATTAATTTGTTGGACGATAAAAAGTCCATTTAATTTAAAAAAGCAATTGACTTGATATCAAATCACTCTTTCTAGTTTTGGTGTCTAACTCAACTGGTCTGGGATTCTTATTCCCCTGAGTTGGCTATTGGGATTCCCATTGTATAATTTAAAGTTGTTTCCTTTTATCGAGACTGTTTCATTCACAAAGTCTGAAGCACGTGCTGGTTCCAGCTTGATCACCACCCAGTCTGAAGCATGGGCAAGAACTGCTTTGAATCCCATGTGAGAAGGGAAAGACCCATCAACTAAGCGCATGCATATATTATTTACAGCAAAAGAATAGTACCAAACACTTGTCAATCCGACCAGTTATTCTATGGCCCCTTGAGGCGAATAGCCAAGTAGAAAGACATCTATGTAAAGGGTTATTTTGGTCATTTTAGGCCTTGAACATGAACTCTTTATTGCTCAGATGAGGACATTTAACATTTAACGTCTTCTGCAAAATTATGCATTAATTACCCTTTTTTTGGAAGACAAACTGAAGCAAGTTAACATTTAATGTCCTTTGCAAAATTAAACATTAATTACCTTTTTTTGAAGACAATATGAAGCTAGTTATATGCACAAACATGTGCGCTTGTGCACCTTGTACAGTCATCAGCTATGAGCCTTAAAAGCCCCTAAAAGTAGGTCAAAGAAACACATGTCATGCAATTGGGCCTGCAGAGTGCAGATTCCTATGCATATGACAACACCATAATTCTTTTAAGGTGTGCACCTATGCATCTTTGTTTCAAACAAACATGAGAAAAAAAAACTCAAGTTCGTTTCAACAAAATAAAAAAAAGTCACAGTTAAGCTTAATTTTAAATATTTCAAACTCCAACTTAAGCCAAAGAAAGAATGTGTTGTTGATCAACCATAAGGACAAGAAGATTTATGAGGTGTACATGAGAAGGTTGAGGGGTTTGTCTGAGGAGAGGAAAGCAGCAGCGAATGATCTGACGGAAGCGAGGGAGCTGAGGTCCACCTCCATCACCTCGATCTTGGCATCCGCCACTTGCTCCACAATCTTCTGTTTAGCTTTCTCCCCACTCTCCTTGCTCCTTGCAGGGATGATCACAGTCGCTCCCCTCAGTGCAAGAACTCTCGCAGTCTCCATGCCGAGCCCACTGGTAGCCCCTGCACGATTTCACGAATTGAAGGAGCAGAAGCTAAACAAAACCTTTTACCTACGCTTGACTACTAATTCCCTGTTTGTTTCTTTATCTTTTTTCTGTCTTGTACTCGATTACTAATGTATATGGTTCTTCCCTCTTTGTGGGAGCTCGAACCTCCTAAAGAACAAACGAATAAAAATGGAGCGAGCGAGAGAGAGAGAGAACAGATACCTGTGACAATGGCGGTGATGTTGGAAGCATCGATGCCCTCCGTTACTTCCTCTGCAGTAGAACATGTAGGGATTTCTCCCCATAACGCATACACAAAACCAAACGTATGCCCTAAAACACAGGATCATGCTCATGCTAAATCATTGAATTAAACAGAACTTTAATCTTAAAGCGGAAGCGTACCTGATTCCATCTGAAGAATTGGACGGTAGATCGCGGGGTATGATCTTCCAAGGTCTTTGCGGCCGCACGTGAGGTCTCTCTCAGATGGGGAAGAGACAACCCTAGAAACCAATGTTTCAGGCAACCATTGCCGACCCCGGGGACCACTACCATTTTATAATGAGGACAATTACGGATTCAACCCATCAAAGAGTCCGTAATTCCGTACTGGTATCTATACATTTCAAAATTACCCCATACCATCTAAAATGACGTAATATCCCAAAACGCAATCACTTAAGCGGATATTTACTTTAAGACAGCCATAATGTCTGAAATTCCTCATAGACATATGCCGGCCCACCAAATGATCTTACAATCTTCCACTTGGGCCAAATATGTCTTTATACATTCAGACATTACACAAAACCTTAGGAGCTCATAATTGCTATCTTATTAAACGTCATTTTCACCAATCTAGTCCATGACCGTATCAACATAGAACCAAAGCGGCTTTCGCTATAACAAAATTAGCTAAACCTTCAATGATCACAAATGTTAACATAATCAATGACATAGATCTGATATGGATGTATAGCATGAGAATTACATGTAATGTGATTACAACATGCCTATTCTCAACTGGTCCAACTTTAAAACCTTATGGAGATCAAAACATAAACACAGAAT
>JAANDH010001030.1:46526-71955 GCA_011799765.1 Nymphaea thermarum
GAAGGGACGGAGGTGGGTGGGCGTCGGCCGTCGCCCGAACCGGCGGTCGCTGCCCGCCGTGCCGCCATAACGGCCGGCCCCGGCCGCTGCCCCTATCGCCGGCCGGTGCTCCTCCGTCGCCCCTCCCTGCCGTCCCTTTTCCTCTTCTGTTTCTACGACTGCTACAGAAGTGCAGAACCAACAGGCCACCCAACGGCGTGGGTGGCCGCCGGCAGGGACGCGCCCGACGATCGGAGGCCCATCATCGCCCAACGGCGACCGACGCCGCCGATCCTTGCGTCCCCTTCTGTGAACCTCCAGAAACCTCAGACGCCTGAAACGGAAGCCCGACGGCTTCAAGCCTTCAGCACGCCCTCAACCCAAATTTTTTTTTTTTTTTGAAAACTAGCAGCCGATTAACCAAACGAGGAACATCGAACGGAAAGAACGATGCACAAAAACATAGAAAAATTCAACGATTCAACAACAAGCACTGGCTCTGATACCAATTGTAGGGATTTCTCCCCATAACGCATACACAAAACCAAACGTATGCCCTAAAACACAGGATCATGCTCATGCTAAATCATTGAATTAAACAGAACTTTAATCTTAAAGCGGAAGCGTACCTGATTCCATCTGAAGAACTGGACGGTAGATCGCAGGGTAGGATCTTCCAAGGTCTTTGCGGCCGCACGTGAGGTCTCTCTCAGATGGGGAAGAGACAACCCTAGAAACCAATGTTTCAGGCAACCATTGCACGACCCCGGGGACCACTATCATTTTATAATGAGGACAATTACGGATTCAACCCATCAAAGAGTCCGTAATTCCGTACTGGTATCTATACATTTCAAAATTACCCCATACCATCTAAAATGACGTAATATCCCAAAACGCAATCACTTAAGCGGATATTTACTTTAAGACAGCCATAATGTCTGAAATTCCTCATAGACATATGCCGGCCCACCAAATGATCTTACAGAACATGCCCCAAATCCTGACTGCCCCTTTCTATAGACCCAACTCCAAAGCCGTTCCATTCCCTTTCCGGCAAGACATTCCCTTTCCGGCAAGACAACCTGGCCGGAGAAAGTAGGTGGGTAGTAGTGATTGGAGATTTGATGAGAAGGAAATGGGTGGGAGGGAAAGAAAATCTGTGAGGGCCGGAATGTGGTGGTGTCACTCTCCAGGTGATTCTAGAGGCTGCAGCTGCTACTACTCCTACTGCTATTATTTATTATGGATGGCCAATGGAGAGAGTGAGAATGGGAAACCATCTCTCAAACCTGTCAATTCAACCTCCTAACTGTTCGGTCAGTTTCACCATGTAAGTTCAACTTTTTAAATAGATTTGACATTTTTGATATTCGCATTGATAACGGTGAGCACATTTTGAATGTCCCAAAAAGAATTTTAATGTATTTTATAAAACTGCCTGCTGAGATGGGCTATTAAATATTTTTATATTTTTAAAATATTTTCATGTGTTATTTTTTAAAAAATAACATTTCATTAAATTCACATTCAAATATGCATAAATATATGATCAGATTTGAGTACAGATCCAATAGGATTTATTTTTAGACAAATATCCTTATTTTTACATTAATATCCTACATCTCATGCTTTTTATGAATAATGAAAATGAATATGACTTATTTATTCTTATTTGAATTCAAATATGTGAATATTCGAAAAGGCAGACACGATGAAAGTGACATCCTATCCTAATCAGTTGACATCCCTGACATCCCTACCTATAGTAGTTGGACCCCTAATAGATTTAGATGACACTGTCAACCAGAAGATTGAATGGTCACTTAGTTCTGCTGGGGCATTATTGAGTGGCACTATTGCCATGTTCAAAGTAATAAACTAAGTCAGCACAAGAAAGCAATTGTTAAAAGACAGAAGCAATCTAAGGTTGGCAAGAGTTGAAGAAGTAGAGATAGGCTTCACTCAACTCATCTATTAAATGAGTCCAAGTTCTAGATATAAGTGAAATCATTTACAACGTTAGGTAGGTTTGGTCTATTTGAGACGGATTAGGCTCGTTAAATGTGCATATGTAAATGTTAGGTTTTGCTGTCTAGCGAAAAGAAGAAAAGCTTTGAGTTCGAAAATTCTTGTCACATTTTGTATGTTAGAGTCCATTTGATCTTTAAAGTCAGTCAGGATTCAATAGTTGTACATCGGAACATAATTCAAATAAGGATGACAAAACATAATTCAAAGTGTGAGCCTAATGTAATCATGAAAATGCCTTTGATAAAAGGGAATGACTACGTAAGAAACCTACGGTAGAAAAATACAAAATTGAAAAATTTCATTTTTTTAATAAATACCGGTCACCTTTTTAAAAAAAGACAATGAAAGCCCACTTGTCCATGTGGTGCCCCCCATTCACATGATCACGTAATAAAATGTACTATTACATGTAAAATTTGACCATAATAAATGGGATTTGTGCATCGTACTCACCTCTATTTACCTCTATTTTTCCATGCATAGGAATCCAAAGGGACCGCGCAGACCCACAAGTAGGTTTGACCATTCATGACACCTTTACTAGGACTAATAAGACCAATGTGGCTACTTGCAATTACTCAATGGACTGTCAGACTTTTCGGCAAAAAAAAAAAAAAATTGAGGGGAACAGGAAATAAATAATAGTGGGGGCGCGTGCAGAAGCAAGCACCAACATGCACTGTCATGGAGATGAAACTTGAATTTTAGTAAGAGAAAGAACTGGATTTAAAATATATTTGTATCGAATCCTCACAGATATCCAATTCAATTTTCCATGCTCGAGTCTGATTGGAATTTGGATCTACTTTTATTTACTTTTATTCAATTTGGATCTACTTTTGACATTGTGTGTGTGTGTCTATATATATATATGATAATATATTTCATATTCAGATCCACCTCAGCTTCAAGTTCAAATTGAAATTCAAATTCTGTGGTATTAGATATATTTCACTCTCCACATTCAAATTGAAACATAAATCCAGGCGTCACCAGATAGACTTTCAAAGGGGTGGGGACAGAAAATTTTGGTCAAATTCACTAAAAAAAAAATCAGGCATGATAGAATGGTTAAATGGCACTGCACAATTAATTAAGGGATAATCAGCATACAAGTAAACAAATTGTTGGAAACCCTCAATATGAAAATAAATGAAATTTGTGAGACTGTGTGTTCAACTGTCCCAATCACTCGAAGCTGGAAAAGCTGATTTAGAATAATCTCAGTGCAGCTTTTGGATATTAAATGGTTTTTCGTAAGAAGAAAATGGCCGTCGCCCTTCGTACAGTTATGTGGGTGCTTGCTCCTGAACCATTGTCACAAATATTGTTCTAGAAAAAATATCTGGGAAGTTTTTTCGAGTATAGTATTTCTCAGCGAAGTTGTTTTTTATGCATGCAAGCTAGATCATCTAAACATGAAGTCCTGTCCCCATGTGGAGTTTAGTCAAGGGACGTCGACCTAGGTTTGGGTGAATTAGATTCAAATCCAAGTACTTGATCATGATCTGAGAGATTTTAACCTAACTCTTAGTGTTTCTATGAAATTCAGGTTCTAAGTTTGAAATGAGATATACTGACATGATCCGAAATGTTCACGTAACTTTGAAATCTTAGATCCGGTATATTTGATCTATCATCTACAGTACAGGATTTAAGATTTAGACATACACACATTGAATCCAAATTTGATGTATGATTGACTTGATCTGATATTTTGAGTTTACGTATTCAAATCCACTTTCATTGAAATATACCTAGGTCAATGATCATAATCCAAGATCCAAGGTCCAAATAGGCTACGGCCAATGGGATTGGACTTAAAAAGGTCGAACCTAGCAAGACTCGGTTTGGTTTTGGATGGACCTAACTAGGATTCACTAGGTTTTCATGACAAGTTTACGCTAGTGCTTTTGCACTTGATCAAGGATTTAGTATGAGAGAAGAGTTTTATTTTTTATGTGCTTCCATTCATTAAAACGTTATTTTAGATAAAATATAAACATCTTAGTATATTTATAAAAACTATTTCATATAAAACATGCTTTGATTTAAGTTGTTTTTTTATGAAAAATGTTGATTTTTTATCATCAAAATGTTGATGCCGTGGGGGCCACTCGTTTTTTCTAATTATAAAAATACTTTTAAAGTCTAACAAATGATCAACTTATTATATGTTTTGCGTCAACCTATTCTTAAGATCAGATAAATAAGATTTGAAACTTTATCTCTTGAAATTAAAATCTTGTGCACATAATCTCATAGAAATTCTGATCTTAATTTATTCTTTTTGTCCATTTTTTTGTTTTTTAAGCATCACTTTGATCAGAATTTGTTCTCTGCTTTAGGCTTTCTGTAGAGCAAGTGCAAGGCGGTGCCTAAATTAAGAGCTTGTTTTGTGGATTAAACCAATGTTTTAAAAGGTGTATCATCATGCGTATCTGTTGGGCCAACCTATATGTGTATCGTAAGCATAGCATGTATCGTAAATTTATTTTTTAATTCATAAAATAAAAACAAATCCGAAAAATCTTTAAAATTAAGAAAAATGTGTTCTATATAAAAAATTCATTACACACATAATGGACGTTCATGATTTATCGTTATAAGCAACCACACGTTGATAAAATAAAGTCTAAACACTAAAATATTTTACATCACATTCAAATGTCTAATCCACAGCCATTCATTGTCAAATGAGAATTGAAATAGTGTTTATGAATAAATTACATTATGATTATTGTCAATCGATACAGGAACCATTATCTTCTTCATCTTCATCCTCGTCCCCTCAAACTAGTGATTTTCCCTCAGGCCAATGATTTCTTGGAAATTTCCTTTTAATATAGCGAAAGCTCAACGTTCAACAACTCTTAGAAGCATTGAAAATCAAAAGGAAAGAGAGAAAAAAAAATCTCAACACCTCTTTCTGAAAAACAGAGCCGTATCATCAGATTAGGCTTGTATTGGCTGTATTGTAAGATATGCTCGATACGGACATGATACACATGCATTTTGTGTATCATTCTCATATCGTATAGGTTACGATACAGCTTCGTATCATACAACAAAGATCACACTGGATCAAACCGAAAGGATGAGCTGAGCAATCAAAGAACTCGAAGTGATGTATATCTGATTCAATTCTCTGTGAAGTAATTGATCTGGCGATCGTAAGATTGGAAACTATTGCTATGGAAGCTTTTGTTGGTGCATGGAACTTGATCAATACTGGACACTCATATGCAATACCGCACATCCTTATGTAATTTTGTACAAATGCGGGTTTGCCCTAATCCTTATGTTTAGAGGATGGCCGCCGCTTCTGTGTGTCTGTTCTGTGTGTTCATCTGAGAGAGAATACAAGAGATCTGTGCGACCGTGGACGTAGGAGATTATTGCTCCGAACCACGTAAATCGTTGTCTTCTTCCTTGTTGCTTCTAACCCCCTCTTGAGTGTGCGAAAGAATAGTTTATTGTGTATTGTTCCTAACAGCTTTGTGCTTATCAGTTCTTCACTGAACTCCCAAAGCCCCTTCGCTAGATCGGCGTCCCTGCCATAAGCTGTTGGCTGGTCCTCCTTGCAGTCATAGAAATACTTGCCGGAAACGCCTTTCACATTTGGGTGCAGAGCCAGATAACAAGTTGTTGCTGCCCCCTGAAATTCGTTCACACATTCGAAATTTGGGTTTGGGTGAAGCTTTTAACTAGATTTTACGGGACATTAGAAATTTTATGATTGATGTGCTACTACTTTGTACAAGTATCATGACATCGATCATTTGGCTCCGAAGTTTTAAGTAATCTATATATAAGTACTTGGTATTGGATTGGATCGCAAAACTTAATTCCTGTAATGTTGATCGTTCTAGCTTGCAATTTACATGAAGCTGAACACAAAAAGGAAAAGGAAAGCATTGGTACCTGCTGGACAGTCTTCAAGAAGGGACTGAGTATAAAGATGAGAGGTGCGAGAGGAGCTGAAGAACAATGTCATCAGATGAAGTGCAATTAGCTACTTTAAAAAATTAAATGTAGTTAAAGGTGGGGGTTTTTTACTGACGGCTTACTTCCGGCCCGTCAGTGAAACTGGGTTTTTTTTAGTTAATGTAAGAGGAGTAGGGTGTGTTACCGCTAATTTGATGTAGTACTGGGCTATGTTTGTCGGTATGGCTCCCGCATGCAGAGAGTTGGCCGTCACCTTTGCCCCTTCCTCCTATAGAGAGAGAGAGAGAACATACATTAAACATTAAATAATTGGATTTAAGAACTTTCAAGTTGAATGAGGTCAAGAGTTTAATTACGTTCATTGCGGTTATATTAGAATTATAAAGGTAAAACAAGTTTCCTTTATATTCTTTGGAGATTTAGAATATTATTGCTAGTCTACTTTGCTTCAGTTATGCATGGCATAAGCATCTTTTCAATTTATTAACTCGATTTAAGCAGTTGCATGTGCAATTTTGGGATCTTTTCAGCAATTAATCAACTTTTTTTTTTGCTTCTTTCCAGGGAGGTAATCGGTCTACTTGCCTGTAGACGACGAGCAAGTTCTTTGGCATGAAGAATGTTGGCGAGTTTGGAATGCCCATAAGCTTTAAATCACCCGTGCCTGTCACGAACAAAAGAAGCTCTCAAACTCAAGAAGCAAAACCTTCTTTTTCTCGAGCAACAAAATCTCACACAAACAACACTACAATTTTTGCTATAGTATATATCCTGTACACCTTTTCTCTCTCTCTCTCTCTCTCCCCCTCCCCACACGAAACACAGACACATATACACAAAGGAGGGGAGCTAGAAATTTTTCAACAGATGGTCAAACAATAATTTCAAAATTTTGATAGGAGGAACTTTTTATGTACACAAGAAAAGTTGAACCTTTATGGGCCACTCTACTCCTACACACACACATATATATATATATATATATATATAAATGAGAGAAAGAGGAAGAGAGAGAGACATCGTGAAGGATTATTGATATTTTCAAATCGAATGCCAGATTTGTATGCCGATGGCACAATCACAATTCTTCCTTCTATTCTGCTCTCCTCAGTAGTGGCTTTCATCTTTTCCAGCAAAAGATTTGTCAGCAAGAAATTCCCTGCATTCACTTTCGATCCTTAAAATTAAAGGCCACTTAGTTTCAAAATTATAAAGGTTTTCAATTGGCAGGTACTTCTATAGAGTTGCCCTAAAATCTCTCAGTTGGACTACGTTCATGTTTTATAAGTCAGGTAGTTTCTTTCAATTGGTTAAAAATTTGAAGTGAGTTATATAGAAGAGAAGTCAATTCTACCATGTGCCGCATGTTGCCATATGGTTAAAATTCAAAAATTGATTGCTAAAAGCATCATAAATCATTGCTGAATGCACCATAAATTGTTGTCACACTATAAAATGTGGGTAATGTCAATCTAGTAATTTTTTTGTAATCATGTTTTTTCAAGCATACAACATTATATATATATATATATATATATATATATATATATATATATATATATATATATATATATATATATATATATATATATATATATATATATATATATATATATATATATATATATATATATTTGTGACTCTGATAGCTCTGTACCATAATACCTTACCAATGTGGTTAGTGGCAAATTGTAGCTCTATGCCATCTGCAGAAAGCTGGAAGGGACATCCAAAAATGCCTGCATTGTTTCTGTGTTAAGTAGTTTGAGACATAGTGAGGAAAACATTTGTCTATAAACTCTTGTAGTTGTTCTATGAAATCTTTTTTCTAGAGCGATCAATGAACCATGAAAGAAAACATTATTTACATCTAATTGCTAAATTTTCATTCATGATTCATATCTATAGAGAGAACAAGATGAATTGTGACACTCTTAAAAGTTTAGTTTTGTATCTAAAATTATGAAGAATCATATGGGATTTACAAACGTTTAGGCAGCAATTTTTACTGTTTGGTAGTAAATTTTGATTGATTGGCACATTTTATTTGTAGGACTTGCTGCATCACAATGCAAAGAAATGATTGTTAAAGGAAAGATGAAGCAAAATAAGGTCGCCAAGTGTTGAAGAACTAGAGCTAGGATCCAACTCAACTCATCTATCAAATGAGTCTTGAGTTCGAGATATAGGTGAACTCGTTTAGTTAATTAAAAGAATCGCTCAGGTTGACTTGGGTAAAGTTTTGTCTACCGCAAGTGCAAGGCGCGACGCCCCGAACTAACTTAAGAAAAGAAGATTAATCTGCTTCTTTTCCCTTTTCTAAAGCCATTACTGCCCTGAGAATCTTCCCAAATGCAAAGTTTTCATCCTCATGGCCGATGATACAAGTAGCACAAGTACAACATCATTAATTTGCTTCATCAAGTAACCCCGAGATTGTTACTGTCTTAAGTCAGTTTGCTTGGTCTGAGATTGAGCTTGTCTTGTAGATTAAACCATAAAGTTTGGTTGGGATTCAAAGAATCGCCTGAGCAATTAAAGAACTGAAAGTGAACTAGATCTGATTCAATTCTCTGTGAAGTACTCTTTCGTGGCGAGTGATCAGGCGATTGTAAGATTGGAAACTATTTCTGTGGAAGCTTTGTGCTTGTCATTTCTTCACTGAACTCCCAGAGCCTCTTCGCTAGATCGGCGTCCCTGCCATAAGCTGTTGGCTGGTCCTCCTTGCAGTCACTGAAGTACTTGCCGGAAACGCCTTCCATATTTGGGTGCAGAGCCAGATAACAGGTCGTTGCTGCTCCCTGAAATTTGTCCACACATTTGAAATTTGGGTTTGCGTCAAAATTTTAACTGGATTTTACGGGACATTAGACATTTGTGATTTATGTGTTGCTACTTTGTACATGAAGGAGCAGTGGTAGGTGTTAATAACTTAAATGCACTGCACTTGACTATTCGGTGATATTCTCAAGGTCTTGCAATAAGAATGCTAAACAAAAACTGATCCCTAGATGAAAATAACGTTCTTTTTTGAGGATTTTTCAAATTTTAGTTTGTTTATGTTAAATATTTTTAGGTTTCTTTTACAATTTCAATATCAATTTGGGAAGTTTGCACTAATTATTAACCCTTAACACTAATTATTCACATACAGACTCGAATGCAAACAAAGACAAGTAATATCTGAATCTGAATTTGAAATCCAATTTCACAATCCAAATCTGATTTTCACATTCATATTTGAATCTGAATTTTGAACCAAATCTAACCGGTTTTCAAAATATAAGAACATTGGATATCAAATTTTTATTTAAGATTAAATTCGATCAAATATTTATATATATCTAAATCAGATCAGATGTCATTTCTTAAATTCAAACCTGATTTCATTTCTTAGTCAGATATTACTTCTTTTTTTCATATTTGATTTTCTTGAAAGAGTTCAGTTGAATATCTAATTGAAGTAGGATATTTCGGCATCCCTGAAATGAAAACAATGGAGTCAATCCTTTGAACAGCTTATCGACTTTGCATTATCTGTTGGCTGGTCGAACATCGGACCGAACCGATTTGGAAAAATATGACATGGAAAAAAGTTTAATATCCGATTAAGAAATCGGATCGGATTCAAATTTAAAAAATGGCATCCGATTGGATTCGGATATACCTAAATATCCAATCGGATTGGGATCAGATTCATTTTTATGCAAATATCTTGTATCTAATGCTACTACATTTGAAAATTGACAAAATCTGGTTCAGAAGTTCACATTCGGACATAAATATAAAAATCAGATTTATATTGGATTCAGATTGTAAAATCGGATTTCGGATTTGAATTCGGATATGACTTCTCTTTATTCGTATGCAAATCAGAATATTTGAATATCTGAAAAAGTGGATATGATTAAGGGTATCTCCGATCCGAATCCAATCTATTGACATCTCCAGGTGGGCGGGAAGGAGCTGTAAGACCCGGACACATTAACCTCAAGAATGGCAAACCCTCAACCCAAATGCATGTTCGTCGTACCATCAAAATAGCACTCTCTTACTGGAGCGACATAATATGAGACATCAAAGTATCATGATCTCGGCTTCAGAACTTTTAAGTAGTCTATTCATAAGTATTTTGTATTGGCTTGGTTCGATAAACTTAATTCCTGTAACGTTGATCGTTCTAGCATGCAATTTATATGAAGCTCAACACAAAAAGGAAAAGGAAAGTATTGGTACCTGCTGGACAGTCTTCAAGAAGGGACTGAATATGAAGTTGAGAGGTGCGAGAAGAGCTGAAGAACAACTTGATTAGATGAAAGTGCAATTAATTAACTACGTAAAAATGTACATAAAGATAAGAGGTGTAGGGTGTGTTACCCATATTTTTGATGTAGTACTGGGCTATGTTTGTCGGTATGGCTCCCGGATGCAGAGAGTTGGCCGCCACCTTTACTCCTTCCTCCTAGAGAGAGAGAGAGAGAGAGAGAGAGAGAGAGAGAGAGAGAGAGAGAGAGAGAGAAATCAAACGTACATTAAACAATTTGACTGACAAAAGCTCGACTTACAGAGCTAAATAGTTGGACGTAAGAACTTCAAGTGTTGAATGAGCTCAACATTTTAATAACCTTGATTGCGGCTTTTATCCGCATATAAGTGCAAACCAAGATGACATTATCTTATATCAATATAAGTTCTTTTATATTCTTTCGATGTTTGAGAGTGCCATTGTTAGTGTAGTAAGTCCTGGCATAAGCATTTTTTAGAATTTATGAACCAGATTTAAGCAGTTGCATGCCCTGCATGGGGATCTTTTCAGTGATATTAACTTTTCATGTGGTTTCTTTCGAAGGAGACAATCAGTCTACTTGCCTGTAGGCGTCGAGCAAGTTCTCTTGCATGAAGAATGGCGGCGGGTTTGGCCTGCCCGTAAGATTGAAATCGCCCGTACCTATAACAAAAGGAGCTCCAACTCACGGATAAAAAGCATTTTTTTCTCAAGAAACAAAATCCCACACAAACACTAATTCTTTTTGCTACAATATATAATATATATTATGTACACATACACATTTTCTCTCTCTCTCTCTCTCTCTCTCTCTCTCTCTCTCTCTCTCTCTCTCTCTCTCTCTCTCTCTCCTTACCCTGAGATAGAAATGTTTCATTAGGAGGTCCGAACAATAGTTTCAAAATTTCGATAGCAAATATAATTTTTCAAAATTTGTATACAAACAAAATCAAATTTTCTAAAAAATACATAGTAGAATTTTTTTCGTTGTACATTTTTGTAGGGAAAGAAGGGTGGCTTGGGGGGTGGGGAGGTGGCATGGCTCCTGCCAGCCCCCTTGCTTAGCCCCTTCTCCTGCACATATACATGTATATATAAGAGAGAGATGAGAGAGAGAAGGCACCCTGAAGGATTATTGATATTTTCAAATCGAATGCCAGATTTGTATGTTATGCTATGACCTGTCGATGCCACGATGACAATTCTTCTTTCTATCCGGCTCTCCTGAGCTGTGGCTTTCATCTTCTTCAATAGAAGATTTGTAAGCAAGAAATGCCCTGCATTCACTTTATTTCTTTAATTACTCTATTAAATATATATATATATATATATATATATATATATATATATATATATATATATATATTGTGTGTGTGTAAAGTCATTGCTGCCGTGCACCGCATGATGCCATATGACTAGAATTCAAAAATTAATTGTTAAAAGGACCATAAATCATTGTAAAACCACCATAAACTGTTTATGCACTATAAATTGTCACTAATTTTTTACCTAATGACTTATACCTGCTAGACACTTAGATGCTTAATGGGTACAATTTCAACTTTTTAATCTTCTCTAAATTGGTGGTTGAAAGGATGCTTACCAATGTAGTTAATGGCAAATTGTAGCTCTATCCCATCTTCAGAAAGCTGGAAGGGACATCCAAAAATGCCTGCATTGTTTCTGCTAGAAGTACAATGAGAAATTATTCATACTTTTGTGAAAGGCCAAAGTACAGGAAACATGTTCCAAAACCTTAATGAAACATATCTGTATAGAGATAAAGAGAAGGAAATTGAAAAGGGTAACACAAGGGGTTGACACAACGGGTTGGAGTGAGGGTTGTCAGATAGATAATTTTTTATTTTGAGCGCCACAGGCGTCAGCGTTGTATGCTGTAGAAAAGGAATTACTAATGTGCAAGTTGAACCGAAGGCGACACCTTAAAGCACCAAAAGTATGCCTAATACCCTAAAGGCACAAGGGGTTTGATAAAAACTTCAACTCTCCATGGTAGCGTCCACCATGTTTTTTCCACAACTAATATGCACAATTGAGACTTACCTTGGATTAAAAATTTGATATATTCCACATGAACACTTAAAGGAGAAAAACCATGCAATTTAAATTCTTGTCCAAAGTATTTTAAACAAAATCTAAGCATGTTAACATGTTTATGAATACTAATTTTGTATACAACATGCTTTAACTGAGGTTGTTATCGTGAAAGTCATGCTCTTTTGTTTACATAATATTAGAAAAAAAATGACGCATTATGAGAGCCATTAATTCTTTTATGTATACAAAAGATATATTTGAACTCGGGGATCACTTTATGTGGCCCGGCCCCGCCCGATAATTAACAGGTCGTGCGGGTCGGGTCGGGAAAAACCTGGCCCGGGTCGAGCCACACCCGATAATTAACTGGTTGTACGGGTCGGGCTCGGGTTCAGGCAGGGAAAAACCTGGCCCGGGCCCGATAGGCCGGCCCGGCGGCGGCCCAGCCGGGTCCGATACGACTCCCGCTCCCTCTCCCTCTCCTCCTCCATCCCCCGCAGCCCCCTGCCTTTGAAGCTTCCATCTTGCAGTAGACAGTAGAGGTGAATCCTCAATCGGCCTCTTCAGCAACCTGTCTTCCATGGTCAAGTCTGAGCTCCAGGTAGTCCCCTCCCCATTCTGCTTCCATCTTCAGCCCCTTTGTTTCGATCGGGGTCCCCTTCCATCTTCAGAAGGGCAAGGCCTCCGCAGTCGCCGACCACCAGCGAGCAGCGGTGGGAGACCTTTCCTCCTTCCCCTTTAATCCCTTCCATCTTCAGAAGGGCAAGGCCTCCGCGGTTGCCGACCACCAGCAGCGGGAGACCTCTCCTTCCCCTTCAGTCCCCTTCTTCTGTGAATGCTTCCTTCGAAAGTTAGGGAATCTCGATTTTTTTTTTCTTCTTCTTTTACGGTCACCCAGGCCCGGACCCGGGATATCGGGCCGGGCCGGGTTGGGCCCGGGCCTGGACCCAGGATATCGAGCCGGCTGGGCCCGGCCCGACGCCCACCCC
The DNA here is from genome assembly GCA_011799765.1 of Nymphaea thermarum. Taxonomy (NCBI): domain Eukaryota; kingdom Viridiplantae; phylum Streptophyta; class Magnoliopsida; order Nymphaeales; family Nymphaeaceae; genus Nymphaea; species Nymphaea thermarum. The sequence continues at coordinate 59,820 of JAANDH010001030.1, forward strand.
TAGGTGAATCTGATGGGTTTTTTAATGTAGAGTTTACGGGTGATGTTTGGGTGGAATGATCGGATAGAAGAGGAAATCGACGTGCTTTCTGCTTCTTCTTTCTAGCGGCGTTTTCCCTTGTGTATATTGATTCAGGAGACGTGAAATAATGGGTTATTTAAATATATAGGTCGATGGTTTCGAGATTCAAGGGGTTCGAGCGAGCGGATTTGGATGAACAAGAAAGGGGCAGTGTGGGAATGATCCCTTCCAGCCGGCCCACCTTTGTTCATCAGGATGAGAGATAAAAACCGGTGTAGACAGATCAAAAAAAGTCCTGTCCTGCCAAAAAAGCCCGGACCGACCAGTCAATAATCGCGCCCGGCCGAGCCTCAAGCATAAACCAAACTAGTCAATAATCGCGCCCGGCCGAGCCTCAAGCATAAACCAAAGTCCGATGCCCGTTTTTCACAGGCCTCGGGCTGGCCCCATGGCTTTAATGGCTTACATTTGAGCATTTTCTTCTGGCCAGGCCAGGCCAGGCTGGCATGTAGAACCTCATTTGTATAGTAGACGTTTGCGTCTTCTTTGGAAAAGGCAAAACCATATTGGTTTTACCCATTTATGATTTCATAACTTTTTCAAATAACCATGAGAAAAAAGAAATCCGTACGTCTTAACAAAATTAAAAACTAAAATGCATTTACAATAATTGTGATATTACATGGCCCTTTAGAATATTTTTATTGAAAAACAAAACAAGACTGGTTAGAAAAGGTTATGATGCTTTTTAGAATCTCCTGCCTTAAAGCCTTCTTTTTAGATGTGTTTTGGGTGACATCAAAATATGACAGACACAAGATAAAGCTCAGTTGTGACTATTTTACGCTAAAAGCCAATTTTAGGTGTGTTTGGGTGATAATTTTTTATAATGCATTTTTTCTATAAACAAATGAAGAAAGTAAGTCTGTCAGGATTTTATATTTAACTTTTTTATCAATTAAAACTGAATAACATAATAGGAGTTTTTATGTGTATTGAGTAATATTTGTGATATTTCACATTTAAAAAATAACTTAGACTATGATATTTTACAATTGAAAAAAAGAACAAACTTCAGTATTTAACTATATTAAAAAACTAGGTAATTAGTTGATCATCTCAGCTGAGTGACTAAGTAATAGACAATCCTAAGCAGCTCTCTCTCTCTCATGCTTGTGAGAGAAAGTTGGACTTTGGCACTTTCCCCTCCCACAAGGCTTTGTTTTATCAACTGCCCGCACAGACCAAGGAAAATATTTTTAATAAAACCTGTTGATAAAATCAGGTTTTTCAGCTAAGAGGTTACTATTTTAGAAAATCACCTTTCTTAGACCGCATAATGTACGTAAACAGAAAATAATTGCAAGGCACCTATATAAAAAAGGAACAGAAATTTTGTGGGTTCCTTTTATAGTTTATACCAGAAGGGCGTTCCTTTTTTATGGAAAGCGACGCGAAGGGAATCACTTTCCCCCGAAGTTCTGAACCTAACTAAGCCAAAGGGTTTCTTCTTTTACCGCCAAAAGGGAGAATCTGAGGCTGTCGATCAACGATAAACAAGCAAAAGAAGATTTAAAGAGGGGTGGCTCGATCTGCGTACATGAGAAGGTTGAGGGGTTTGCTTGAGGAGAGGAAAGCGGCAGCGAATGATCTGACGGAGGCGAGGGAGCTGAGCTCCAGCTCCATCACTTCGATCTTGGCATCCGCCACCTGCTCCACAATCTTCTCCTTCGCCTCCTCCCCGAGCTCCTGGGTGATTGCAGCAATGATCACAGTCGCTCCCCTCAGCGCCAGAACTCTCGCAGTCTCCATGCCGATTCCACTGGTAGCCCCTGATTGTAGAAGAAGAAGAAGAAGCTGAATCAATCTTTTCACGCATGCTTGATTGCTAATACCATGTTGGTTTCTNTTTCTTTTTTTTTTTTTTTTTTTTCCTACGCTCGATTACTAATGCATATGGTTCTTCCCAATCTGCGGGAACTCGAACGAAACTCCTTCCTCCTAAAAGAAAAACAAGTGAGAACAGAGCACGAAAAAGGTGTGTGTGAGAGAGAGAGACAGAGACCTGTTATAACGGCGGTGATGTTGGAAGCATCGATTCCATGCGTAACTTGCTCGGCAGTAGAACGAGAACCAAATCCTGATTCCCCCTTTCTGCTGAAGAAACTCCATAGCCATTCCATTCCCTTTTCCTGCAAGAAAATGCGGCCGGAGAGAGGACGTAGGTAGTAGTGATCGGAGCTTTGACGACGAGAACGAAATCGATCGGAGGGAAGGAAAGTAATCCGTCGACGGCGGAATGTGGTGGGGTGGCTCTAGATCTCAAATAATACAAGCTGAAGCTGCTGCTGCTGCTAAGGTCAAGGCGAACCCCAATTGGCATGAGTCGGTACGAACGAGAGTAATGGTCTGGAACGCGACTACGCGAGCGCTTGTTAGTTGTTAAATTGTTACCTGTCAATTGGCATTCTTAATTACGTTTGCTATTTTTGGGACCAGTTGTTCATCTTTTTTCTAAACCTTCCTACCATGATTTTCAGGATGACGGCGACCAATGACCATGCACAGTCAGTGTTGGATGTTAATGTTACAAGTATGGATGTACAACGAGTAGAGGTAACTCGAGCTTCACTCGACTCGAACTCGTGTAAGTTTGATCTGAGCTTCTCTAACTTACTATTGAGTTAAAACTCAAGTTATAAAGGAGTTGAGTTTAAGCTATAGTGATAAACTGAGACAATGATTAGAAAAGAAAGAGGTGGAGAGAAAGAATGGCACACGGTTTACGTGGTTCAGCTTTGCAGTCTAAATCCACAAACAAGAGAGACCAATATTATGATATTATCCTCATCAATCCATACACTTGTTTGTGTCTTTATAGATCAAGAGAATATTAAAAGGAAGGAAATTTTGAGAAATTTCCATAAATAATGTATACTTTAATTGATGACCGTTGCCCAACTTTATTTTCTTGCCAATAGTTGCCATATTAATCTCCTTTTGCTCGTTGCAATTCTGTCATATAGGAACTTGACGCGCTCTTGCCTTGTTTGTGAATCTTTAGGGGTATCTTAGTATGTTTTGATTAACTTCAACAACCTTTTTATACTTTTTATTGTAATCTAAAAAACAATATGAATGAAGTGATACAAACTTAAACGAATCAAGCTCATTCCTAATTGAAAGGAAGGAGTGCTCAATTTCTTGCCGCCTTTCACATCACCCCCTAGGGGGTAGTTAGTGGTCACATGTCCTGTAAGAGAGCTAAGCTCCCAACCCATACTGGGGCATTATTTTAGTGTACTCTATATAACTACCAACCACGCGGGAAGTAATAAATTAGGCCATCCCATCTTTTTTTTTTTTTTTTTTTTTTTTTTTTTTTTTCTGTCGGTGTACTAAAAACGTCTTTTTTAAATTCAGTATCTATCCATGATTTTAATAGAAAGTTTGACTAGCTCGGGCTTCACTCATTTTCTTAAACTAGTTCATTTTTATACTCAATGTCTATTATTTTATAAACAAGTCGAGCTTGAGTTACATTTAACCAGACAAGTTCGAATCAAACCTGACACAGGATCGTTGTGAACATCCTCGCATGCATGATACAAATGAACCTTAAGATACTAAATCGCGGTTCACCGAAACAGATATTTCTGCTCAACTAAGTAGAAATCCATTCAGGGGCGGAAGGAAGGGAGCTATGTCAGAGTGGTACGCCACTTTTGGTGGAGTACCCTATTGGTAGGCCGGTACGTGTTGGTATGTTTGGATCTGGTTTTGGATCAAAACCAGATCCAAACCATATCATAATAACCTAAAACCTAAAATCGCACGGGCCGACCTCCTTCTCCTCTACTTTGTTTTGTTCCTTCCCTCGGCGGTGAGTTATTGGCATCTTGCAGCAACCTTGGGCGGCGGCAGCAGACGGCAGCTGGTGACAATGTTAACGTTTTGTCTCTTGGTGCCCAATATTGTGATTTCATCTCTTGAATCCTTGATTGATGGCCGATTTTTTGATCAAATAGTAAATACATGTTTCAGTTGATTGCATTGATGCCCGATTTTGTCTCTTGATGCCTACATCGTTCTCATCGTATTCTGGGAAACTATTTCCTAGCTTTCTATGATTTTCTTGATATGTAGTCTCATACTAATTGAGATGCTTTTATGTATAAGCTGCCTACGGTGTCCAGTATCATGTTTCTATTTTTTGCAATCCTACTGATGGTTGTTTTTCATGAATGGCTCCCAATAATGTGTGAGCGTTAGGTTTAGGAGCTGCTATAGTTTAAATTGGTTTCTTTTCTCTAAAAATAAATACTGGTGTTCTGCTTGTTTCATTGTCTTTGTTATTATAGTATGACTGCCTCAAGTAAAGGGAAAGGAGCTATGGTTATCTATGGATTCATGGATTATGAAATGTGAGAAGACTTTTTGGTTTTCTTTAAATTAATGGTATTATAGATTAATAATATTATAATAGTCATTGTACCCATACCAAAGTTTACGAAAACGCCATACCAGTACTCGTACCACGTACCAGTATATGCACCCGTACCCATACCACCTGTTAAGGACAAAACCAGATTCAATCCAACGGTCTAACTGATTGAGTAGTAAGGAATAAAATACCCCCCTGTTAAGGACAAAACCACAAAAGTGCTCTAAAAACTTTTTTACAGAGATACCCTTCATCTATACAGAAAAAGAAAAACTCCTTGTAAAAACAAGAATAAAAAAAAAATAAAAAAATTAGTAAGAGCATTCTTTAAAAAAAAAAACAAAACAAAATGTCATGTTTGCTCTTATAGTGTACATGGGTTGCGTAAGGTGATGAAGGGCTTTGTCTTGTCCCCAAGTTGGCGCTCATCTCGGAGTTTGCCTTGTTCGACCGATGGTTTGCCTCTTCCCAGTGTTGATGCAGCCAAACCACGAGCACTCACCAATTTTTTTTGTTTTTAAATAAAATGAAATAAAACAAAATAAAATAAAAAAGACTATTCATATCAAAAGTATAAAACTTTTTTATTTAAAATGTGTAAAAAAAGTGTTTTTGTTACAATGGTTAGTCCCTTTTGAGTGACTCCTGGCTCATTTTAAATCCAGATTGGATTCAATTGGTCACTAGCGTGTTCTATTGAGTGATTTAAGCTCAAAAACACGTCTTGACATGAGAACGAAACATAAAACAAAGGGAATATTCGAAGATGCACCCACGGTGCTTATAACCAGGGGTGGAGCTAGAATTTTTTTTAGGGGCGGGCCGGCCGTCTGACCTCTGGATTCGGGTAAGGCCAAACTGAATTCGAATACAAAAAATACATTATGTAATTAAAAATATTATTTTTTTAATGTAAAAAAAAAATTGTTGGTTGGGGTAGGGCCATGGCATAGGCAAGCCCCCCCTTCCCTCCGCCCCTGCTTATAACATTTAGTTTTCTCGTTTTGATCTCGACTTTAGATTTGAGTTTGAAATTCTTGATTTAGATCTAAACTTGTGTTTTAGATTTAAGTCGGATCTGAGATTTGAATTTTTTATTTAAATTTCACATTTAAAGTTGGGTTTTTGAATTTGAATTTTGTGTTTGGGATCAGACATGATTTTAGAGATTCGATCGAATAATTGCAACTTTATTTTGGGTTTAGGATTTGGCTCAGGGTCTAAAAAGTTACTAACTTAGAATTTCATTTGCGTGAAAATAAAATACTATCTTTTTGGAAGAATTTGGGGTGACAACACACATTTTTCAGGGGTCCATCAATTGAGTTTAGTTTTTATTATATCTTCAACAATTTTAGCTCTCTTTCAGCATTGTAATGACTTCACACTTTGGGAAGTTTCCACTAATTTTTATCAATTTTTGTTCTAAGAAGATGAGCAGAAAACTCATACAATATCATTAGTTTATATATTTCGGATTTTTAAAATTGAACTTTTTTTGCTTTGAAAGGCATAGCATTGCTGGTCGGACTGCTAGTTAAAGTTGAGTGTGTTAGGGCATTATTGAGTGGTACTATTGGGATGTTGGAAGTAATAAACTAAGTCAAAGCAAGAAAGCAATTGTTTAAAGGCAGAAGCAATCTAAGGTTGCCAAGAGCTAAAGAAGTAGAGATAGGCTTCAGTGAACACAAGTCTTCTGGTTCTTCTTCCTCTCCTTGTAAAGGTAAAGATAGTAGACTTGCAACAAATGAAAAAAAAAAAAAAAAAAAAAAACCATTTGCCATTAAAAAAATGAAACACTGAAAAAAATGAAAAAAACGCCATTAGTTTTTAGCTTTTTCTTTTTAAAAAACATGTTTTTTTGAAGTTTTAAATGTCTTTTAATCTTCTCGCGTTTTTTTTTTTTTCGAAAAGATGTGTTTTTTGTGACTTTGGTTGGGAACCTACAACTCTTTGAAAGCCATCCCTTCTTAAAAGAAGTTGAAAACCACTTCTTGAATATCCCCACAAACATACTCCCAAGAATCATACTCTCCATGTGTTAGAAGAAGAGGTGAAGTAGGTCTTCTCCACTGCAACGACTTACGGGTCACCTACTAGGGAGCTGTATACCAAGCTTTGTCAGGAAGAGGAGAAATGTAGCGATATGATGTCTAGATTGAGTTTTCTGAGACTCGAGTCAATTTTTAAAGCCACATAGAACCTGATTTACGTATTACTTTTAAATCCTTTTAAACCATGGTGCCAATTCAGGCCATCTCTTGGCGAATTTAGAAAGGTTATGATTCTGTTTGTATGGTTTCGGTGATAAACTAATATGAGGCCCATCTATGGGCTGATTTTCGAAAAGGGATGTTTCCGTTCTTGCGTTGTTTTAGTTGCCAAATACGCTGAATATTAGCATATAAGCCCTGGTATTATGTCGCTTAATGCGTTAAACAACATCACCAGGATATGCAACTGCTGCGATTCTTTCAAATTCGTAAAGTGGTGGGGAAAAAGTTGTACATGAACACGGAGAGAAAGTTCCTGGTAGGGTCGGGCTGCCGAGGGGCCGGCCATCTTGGCCGCTCGAAGGTAGACACGTATCAGTTCCCCACTTCGAGGCTACTGCCTTGACATGTGAAAGGAATTCAACTTTATTGCTCTTGTCGGAAGACTCAACTGTGGTAGGTTAGACTATGGCTCCATCTTCAGGTCTCTGAAAAAACTCTGACCCCTTTTGTCGAACATGATATTTACTTCTGTTACCAAAGGGAATTTCTTGATCAAGGCATCATCGTTAAAGGAAATCCCTTTCATTGTGAGCCAGGTGAGAGGGAAGGTTGGCAGACTCTTGTTGGTTGCCAATAGATTGAACTAGATATGCCTTTGAAAGTAATCTGGTGAGGCTCTGGATCATGCTGCCGGTACTAAACTGTTGAACATGACTTTGCTACTTTGCCACACCAATTGCTAAAATTAGCTGCCTTGCCTTGAACGTTGAACAAAGAAGTCGCATACTCCAACGACTATATGCCATGAATTCAATGGCAGAACGTGCAGCTATGGAGATCAACAATGGTTGTGTGTCCGGTGACATCGCAGATCTCAACATCAATGGTGCCGATATCCAGGTGTTGTCTGATTCTTTTATATTCATCATTCCGATAATCCTGGAAATACTTTGGTGTCTCAAAGTTTTAATGGGAAAAATTATGGAACATGGAGTAGAGACATGGTAATGGCTCTCTCTGCAAAAAATAAGATCGGCTTCATAGATGGTTCAGTTATAGAACCAAACAAGAGTGATCCTAACCCTCGTACGTGGGTTAGATGCAATAATCTTGTATTGTCTTCGATCTTGAATTCTGTCACTAAGGATATTTTAGCAAGCATCATATACTCAACTAATGCTAGAGAAGTTTGCCAAGATTTGAAAGAGCGCTTCACACAAAGTCTTGCTCCCCGGATTTTTCAAATCCAAAGTTCTATATGCTGTCTACAACAAGATACTATGTCCATTTCGTCACATTATACTAAACTAAAAGCTCTTTAGGATGAACTTCGTTCTTACTCTCTTATTCCTATTTGTTCTTGTGGTGCCATGAAGGCATACTCAGATCAAATCCAAAGAGAGTGTGTTATGCAATTTCTTATGGGTCTAAATGACTCGTACAATTCCATTAGAGGGCAGATTCTACTTATTGACCTTCTCCCAAATATCAATAAAGTTTACGCTATGGTACTACAAGAAGAAAAGCAACAGGAAGCGCGTTTTTCAAGTTCTGCAAATAAAGGAACCCCTGCCCTAGCTGTCATGAAATTTAATCAAGAAAAGAGGTTCCAACGGGGGAATGGTGCTGGTTTCCAACGAAACAAGGACTATATGATTCAACGTTCAAGGCAAGGCAGCTAATTTTAACACCAATTCATTACTTACCGTGATATGTGGATATGGAGGATTTGAGAGCAAATGAAGTCGATGAAGTTGGTGGTGACGGTGACTAAACCGTGACAGTTAAATCATTGGCCAAATGCTAGAAGAAGCGCTTCCATGTGTCTGCCTGGTTCACTTAGAACAATATTAGGTACGATGGGAAGGTAGCACAATAGAGGAAGCTTGGGGATTATGCAGGCACCAGTTCTGTGCTCTCGACTGGAAGCGAAGCAGAGTGGTGTATGCTTCACCTTCTTCTAAAGTTTGCTGCCTCGGCCACTTGAATAGCTATTGACAAGCAACGGCGGCTGCAGATAGAGATGTCAGTGGATCAGATTCAAATCAGTATACCTCTAATCATATTCACTTTTATGATTTGAATACAAACAAAGAAAAGTCATTTAAATTCGAAATCCAGTTTCACTAGAATGTGATTCAAATCAGACTTTTACATTCACATGCAAATGTGAATCCGCATTTTGAGCCGAATTTGGCTGATTTTCAAAATCTAAGAACATTAAATATAGGATATTTGTTTAAAAATAAATTTGATCCGAATCCAAATTCGATTAGATATTTTTGTATATCGGAATATGATAGAATGTCATTTCTTAAATTTGAATCCTACCCAATTTTCTTAATCGGACATTTATTTATTTCTTATATCTAATTTTTTCATAATTGTTTGGTTGGATAACTTATCCAAATCAGATATATTGACATCCATAGCTGCATAAGCCTCCACAATGTTTCCTGGATATGTCTTTATGATTTTACAATAAAATAACTACTTAATTTCGAAATTTGCAAAAAAGTAATGACAGAGATGGTTTAATTATGTGCAGGACAAAGCAGCTTGTAGTCAATGGCAAATGAAGCCCGTTAATGAAGAGATATCGTACTTGATAAAGCAAGACGAGAAGACAAGTTAGAGGTGAGCTGCCAAAAAAAACAAAAAAGAAGCGAAATATTTTAACTTAACAGGTACTTCTCACTGCTATGGAAACGATGTAAATAGCAGCGACGAATATAAGAGAGAATTATGGTGCAATCTGCCTTGTGGTTGAACAACAATATTCAAGAGATCTCTTCTACTTGTGGACTCAGGTTCATATTGAACGAACCACATTACATCTTTATCTTCTTTTCACTGTTTTTTCATTTTTCGATAAAGAAGTACACGAAAGCAAAGTTACAAGGAGAAGACAGGACAATAACAAAAGCCAGAGCAATAACCAGGAAGTTTATTGGCAACTTTTCGTTTCTTTTTTTTTTTTTTTCTTCAAAGCAGTAACTTATCATCATAGCAACTCAGTGCACAAGTGGACCTCTTTGTTGATCTGGAAGTGAAAGGATGACCCAAGCTATTAAATAACTTGTAGTGAACTCTGTAAACCCGGCGTTAACATTGATGGAAACTATTGCTGTGGAAGCTTTGTGCTTATCATTTCTTCACTGAATTCCCAAAGCTTCTTCGCTAGATCGGCGTCCCGGCCAAAAGCTGTCGGCTTGTCCTCGTTGCAATCACTGAAATACTTGCCGGAAACTCCTTTCATGTTTGGATGGAGGGCCAGATAACATGTTGTTGCAGCCCCCTGAAAATTTTTTCACGCATTTGAAATTTGGGTTTGGGTACAATCTTGATCACTAGATCTTACGGCATGGAAGAAGATTAGATTGATAGGTTACTACCTATGGCGGAGCAGTGAGAGGTCTGAATGGATTACAATTACGAATATCTGTGAGGTGTTGCAATAAAAACGCAAAGAAACAAGTGGAAAAAGTGATCCTCAAAATGAAAATATCGAGAAAATATCATTTGTTTTCTTGGATTTTTCAAAAATGATGTTCAGGATATCTTCAACAAATTTTAGCTCTCTTCTTGCATTTTAATGACTTTACACTTTGGGAAGTTTCCACTAATTTGTATCAAGTTTTTTTTTTTTAGGAAAATGAAAACTTATACAACATCATTAATTTCTCTATTAGTTAATATATTTCAGGTTTCTAAATTTGAACCTTTTTTTGCCTCGAGAAGCATAGCATAGTTGATTCGCGTGAGCACAACTTCTTTGCATGGATGTGCTATACATTAGTTGAAGGCTGCTCTCTACCTAAATCCTAAAGCTGCCCTAAGCCTCTGTGTGAGGCAGTAGCTAGTGCCCATTCCATTAAACGCCTCATCACTGATGCCAGTATTCAACTACGTCAGTGAATAATGCATTTCTGGATGTCCTTAATGGCACTTTCAACCTTTAAGTAGTGAATCAAGTAGTCGATCTTGGCTTGGTTCGCTAAACTTGAGTTCAGGAATGTTGATTGCAGTTTATATGAAGCCAAAACCAAGGAGGAAGAGGAAAGTGTTTATACCTGCTGGGCATTCTTCATGAAGAAACTAACCAAAGAAAAAGCGACAGCTGCTTCAGAAATAGAAGGACAACTAATTTGATGAGAATGCAATTAGGTAAAAGCAAGCCCAATATAAAGAGAGAGTGTGCTAACCTAAATATTTGGTGAACCGCATTATGTTTGTTCGTATCACTCCAGGATGGAGAGAGTTGACCGTCACCTGTGCTCCCTCCTCCTAGAGAGAGAGAGAGAGAGAGAGAGAGAGAGAGAGAGAGAGAGAGAGAGAGAGATGTTATTGTTTTATGGATGTCAATGAACTGAATTTGGAATTCGGATCAGATGTAAGTTCACATGTTTTGATTGAAATACAAATGAAGAAAGGTCAATATTATCTGATTTTTAAATTGATAATCCAAGTCTGACTTTTTTTTCACATCTGAATATATTTGGATACATTTCTTAAATTGGATGATACATCTTATTAAGTGTTTAATTTAGTAATTAACTTTTCATTTGGCTTCTTTCGAGACGATGAGTTTACTTGCCTGCAGGCGTCGACCAAGTTCTTTGGCGTGGAGAATGTTGGCAAGTTTGGACTGCCCGTAGGCGTAAAATGGTCTGTACCTATCAAAAGCAATAGAAGATCAACCTCACAAGAAACCAAATCTACTCCAACAAAAATCGTCAATAAATGGATCGCCCTTTGAAAATCAATGAATTGCTGGTCGTAGAATTTTTTCCCGTTAACATATTAATTATTTTGCTACAATATAATTGTTTATGAAGTTTGAATGTTGCGAACATTATAGTAATTAAAAAATCATGAGCTTCCAACAGTGGCCGTGCTTGTGTCTGCTGTAGGCAATTGTTCATACCACTAGCCTGCAAAATTTGCTTTATTTACATATAGATACTTCATCAGTTTTCACTTTTTTATATTTGAGTTCCTGTGAAAGTATGAAATTTGAAGTAACCGTACCCTTTCACCAAAAAAATATTTGAGTTCCTGTTAAAGTATGAAATTTAAAGTAACCGTACCCTTTCACCAAAAAATTCTGACTTCGGGCCTCTAACCTGAATTTTCTGATCAGTTGTGGAACATAAGAGCACTGATCTTAAAAGCAGAATCAAGTCTACATATTGGTTTTGTATTATTTTTTTGATCTTACAGTTTTGGGCACACAATTCATCAGTAATGCTTAAATGCATAAGAGACTTTTTGCATTACCTAAAAAAAAGTATACGTGTGTGTGTATGTATTAAGCCTGGGCATGGGGCCGGCCCGGCCAAATAACCAGTCGGGCCTGCCCGATAACGAGTTGGGCCCAGGCCCGGCCCGATTAAGAAAACCGGAGCCCAAGCTCGGCCCAGGTCCAGGCTCAATTAAATTTAAAATATATTTT
>JAANDH010001030.1:81019-95922 GCA_011799765.1 Nymphaea thermarum
TATATATATATATATATATATATATATATATATATATATATATATATATATATATATATATATATATATATATATATATATATATGGACTCAGGTTCGTATTGAACGAACCACATTACATCTTTATCTTATTTTCACTGCTTTTCCATTTTTCGTTTAAGAAGTACACGAAAAACAAAGTTAAAAGAAGAGGACAGGACAATAACGAAAGCAAGAGCAATAACCAGGCAGTTTATTGGCAACTTTTCGTTTCTTTTTTTTTTTTCTTCTTCAAAGCAGTAACTTAAGATCATAGCAACTCAGTGCACATGTGGAGGTCTTTGTTGATCTGGAAGTGAAAGGATGACCCAAGCTATGAAAGAACTTGTAGTGAACTCTGATTCTTTATAAACCCGGCGTATTGTAAGATTGATGGAAACTATTGCTGTGGAAGCTTTGTGCTTATCATTTCTTCACTGAATTCCCAAAGCTTCTTCACTAAATTGGCGTCCCGGCCAAAAGCTGTCGGCTTGTCCTCGTTGCAATCACTGAAATATTTGCCGGAAACGCCTTTTATGTTTGGATGGAGAGCCAGATAACAGGTTGTTGCAGCCCCCTGAAAATTTTTTCACGCATTTGAAATTTGGGTTTGGGTAAAATCTTGATCACTAGATCTTACAGGATGTAAGAAGACTAGATTGATACGTTACTATTTGTGGCAGAGCAGTGGGAGGTCTGAATGGATTACAATTACAAATATCGGTGAGGTGTTGCAATAAAAACACAAAAAAACAAGTGGAAAAAGTGATCCTCAAAATGAAAATATCATTTGTTTTCTTGGATTTTTCAAAAATGATGTTCAGTATATCTTCAACAATTTTAGCTCTCTTCCAGCATTTTAATGACTTTACACTTTGAAAAGTTTCCACTAATTTTTATCAAGTTTTTTTTCTAAGAAGATGAGTAGAAAACTTATACAACGTCATTAATTTCTCTATTAGTTAATAAATTTCAGGTTTTTAAATTTGAACCTTTTTTTTTCTTGAGAGGCAAAGCATAACTGGTCAGACTGACGAGCTAGTGAAAGTTCGCATTAGTTTGATTCGTGTGAGTGCTGCTTTTTTGCAAGGATCTGCTATTAGTTGAAGGATGGCTATGCTAGTGAATAATGCATTTCTGGATGTCCTTAATGGCAATTTCAACCTTTTAAGTAGTGAATCAAGTAGTTGGTCTTGTCTTGGTTTGCTAAACTCGACTACTTCAGGAATGTTGATTGCAGTTCATAACTTCATATGAAGCTGAAACCAAGAAGGAAGAGGAAAGTGCTTATACCTTCTGGGCATTCTTCATGAAGAAACTCACCATAGAGGCACCGCCTCACCAGCAGCTGCTTCAGAAACTGAAGAACAATGAATTTGATGAGAATGCAATTAGGTAAAAGCAAGCCCAATATAAAGAGAGGGTGTGCTAACCTATATATTTATTGGACCGCATTATGTTTGTTGGTATCACTCCAGGATGGAGGGAGTTGATCGTCACCTGTGCTCCCTCCTCCTATCAAGAGAGAGAGAGAGAGTTATTGTTTTATGGATGTCAATGGATTGAATTCGGATCAGATGTACCTTCACATGTTTGAATTGAAATACAAATAAAGAAAGGTCTGATTTTTAAATTGATAATCCAAGTCTGACTTTTCTTTCACATCTGAATCCAATTCAACTTCTAAATACAATTTGAATCTAAACTGCATTATGATATGCAAATGACTGAGTTTTGAAATGAATACAAATTGGATATGAAATGAATCCGAACAGATATTTACTTAAATTTAAATTTGAATATATTTGTATACAATTCTTAAATTGGCTGATACAACTTATTAAGTAGATTTAAACTGATATATTTTAGTAATTAACTTTTCATTTGGTTTCTTTCTAGATGATGAGTCTACTTGCCTGCAGGCGTCGAGCAAGTTCTTTTGCGTGAAGAATGTTGACGAGTTTGGACTGCCCGTAGGCGGAAAATGGTCCGTACCTATCCAAAGCAATAGAAGATCAACCTCACGAATGATCTCAAGAAACAAAATCCACTCCCTTGAAAATCAATGAATTGCTGGTCGTAGATTTTTTCCCCATTAACACATTAATTATTTTGCTACGATATAATTGTTTATGAACTTGGGATGTTGCAAACATCATAAAGGAACATTTGAATCTAGCAGAACAAATCCCAAATGGCAATAAGGATTTGGGGCCAGGGGCAGAGTCTGAGATTTTAGGCTCAGGGGAAATAATTAAATTAAAAATGATCAGGGAGCTCGAAAAAAAAAAAATTGAAGGGCACTGATATATAAATAAGAAAAATGTTTCCGGCCAGCCAATACATAAATATTCAGATTTCATGGAACTGTGTGGGCAGCTGCTCACACATGCCCATACGTGGCTCCAACCCTACTTGGGGCATGAAATTTAAAGGAAAAATATATTGGTCTCTCTTGCATGCCCTTGTATCTGACATTCTCACATGCGCACTTGCACACACACACACACACACACACACACACACACACACACATATATATATATATATATATATATATATATATATATATATATATATATATATATATATATATATATATATATATATATATATAACTCGCATTATCTGGAATCAACCAACATCTAAGCAAGGTCACTAAAAGAAGTATTCCACTTTCCCGAGCAGTGGCTTTCGTCTTCTTCAGCAATAGATTTGTGAGCAAGAAATGCCCTACATTCATCTTCTTTTCTTAGTCTCTTATATTATTGCACTTGAAAATAAAAGGCCGCTTAATTTCAAAATTAAGGGCTTCAATTTGTAGGTACAACACACAAGTTGCTTAAAAGTTCGATCCAAAAAAGCATGATGATTTCGTCTAATTGGTTTAGAAAAGTGAGTTATATCTTCAATTTTGTGTGCTTATAATGTCTTCTTGGATTTAACTTTTAATTGCAGAATGGCTGTAAATAGTTGGTTTAAGCATGAAGCCTTCCCGTTCTATATAGCTGTTAATTATTTTCATTGGTGGATTGCTTAGTTGACTTTCCTTTTTTCTGGGTTGTTGGGGTCCTTGTCGCCTTTTGTAGGCTTTTTTCTAAGGGTGCCCTGCTGCTTGTTTGATTATTTCATTCTTCAATTTCTTTGATAATAAAATGGAGAGGCCCTTACACCCTTGCAGATTTGCATTGGAAGATGAGTTACACAATGAAGATATATATAGGACGATTTAGATATGTTGGTTGCTAGATGGCTAAAATTCATCTCCACGGGGTTTGGTCCAACCGCCAGGGTGGGGGCTGGTAGACGGCCAGTTTTTGTTTCGATCTCCTATCACATCAACCCACTTGTTCATGTGGTGGCCCCAAGCATTTAAGTCATTCACATGTTCATATAATAAAAGGTACTATTTACATGTAAAATTTTCATTTTACATGCTGACCATAATAAATGGGATTTGTGCATTGTACTCACTTCCATTTTTCCATGTATAGGATTTCGAGGGACATGAGCTGACCTACAAGTATGAGGTTTGACAATTCCTGACACCTTTATTAGGGATAATCAGACTGAGGATTGACTTAATGTCTTAATTTCTACGTTTAGGTGTCGTCCAA
The DNA here is from genome assembly GCA_011799765.1 of Nymphaea thermarum. Taxonomy (NCBI): domain Eukaryota; kingdom Viridiplantae; phylum Streptophyta; class Magnoliopsida; order Nymphaeales; family Nymphaeaceae; genus Nymphaea; species Nymphaea thermarum. The sequence continues at coordinate 84,654 of JAANDH010001030.1, forward strand.
AACATATGAAAGCAAACGTGTTTTGATTTTAAAATAATGTGAGTTTTTAAATTTAATTGGATCTTCAAAGTAAGATGTGTGAACAATAAGAGAAATAAAAGAGATATTTTTTCATGTCCAGATCATCATATCTCCATGCAAGATGTTAATTGGAGCTAAAATTATGCATTGAAAGCTAGATCATCTAAACTTCAAGTCCTGTCTCTATGTGGAGTTTAGTCAAGGGACGTGGACCTATGTTTGGGTGAATTAGATTCAAAACCAAGTACTTGAAATCTAGCACCTGGGTTTTGAATTAGAATTTTGTGTTGGGGCTCAGACAAGGGTTTAGAGATTCATTTTGGATCGAATAGTTGTGAATTTGTTTTGGGTTTAGGGTTTAGCTTCGTGTCCGAAAATTTAAACCCAAATAAGAGAGAATTGTTTGGGTTAAAATAAAATACAATCCTTTTGAAAAATTTTGAGGTGATAACAAGATTTTAACCTAACTCTTCATATTTCTATGAAATTCAGGTTCTAAGTTTGAAATGAGATATACTGGCAAGATCCGAAATGTTCAAGAATCCGTGACTTTGAAATCTTAGATCTGATATATCTGATCTATCATCCACAATGTAGGATTTAAGATTTAGATCTAAACACCTTAAATCCAAATTCGATGTATGATTGACTTGATCTGATCTTTTGAGTTTAAATATTCAAATCCACTTTCATTGAAATATACCTACTATCTATGATCATAACCCGATTTCCAAGATCCAAGGTCCGAATAGGCTAAGGTTTAGGCCGGCCAACGGGGTTGGACTTAAAAGATCGAACCTAGCTAGACTGGGTTTGGTTTTGGATGGACCTAACTAGGATGGACTAGGCTTTCATAACAAGTTTACATTATTGCTTTTGCACTTGATCAAGGATTTAGTATGAGAGTATACTTTTATTTTTTATGCGCTGTCATTCATTAAAACATTATTTCAGATAAAATATAAACATCTTAGTATACTTATAAAAACTATTGTCATATAAAACATGCTTTGTTACAAAAAATGTGGATTTTTTATCATCAAAATGTTGATGCTATGGGGGCCACTCGTTTTTTTTATTATAAAAACACTTTTAAAGTCTAACAAATGATCAACTTACTATATGTTTTGCATCAACCTATTCTTAAGATCAGATAAATAAGATTTGAAACTTTATGTGCTGAAAGTAAAATCTTGTGCACATAATCTTATAAAAATTTTGTTCTCAATTTTTTCTTTTCATCACCCTTTTTTTTTTTGTTTTTTAAGCATCATTTTGATCAGAATTTGTGCTCTGCTTTCGGCTTTCTGTAGAGCAAGTGCAAGGCGGTGTGTCCACACTCCACACTAACTTAAAAAGAAAAGAAGGCAACAAATTCATCTGCTTCTTTTCCATTTTCTAGCGCCATACTGCCCTGAAGTTCTTCTTCGTAAGGGCATTGCTTTCATCTTCAAGATCATGGCCGATGGTAGAAGTTGCGCTGGTGTGCCATCATTAATTTGCTTCATCAAGTTCTCTGAGATTGCCAGTTATCTTAAACCAGTTTGCTTGATATGATATTGAGTTTGTTTTGAACATTAAAACAATGTTGTAAAAGGTGTATCGTAAAGCGTATCGATCGGATCGTAAATTTATTTTCTAATTCATAAAAATAAGAAAAAAATCAGAAAAATCTTTAAAATCAAGAAAAATGTGTTCCATATAAAAAACTCGTTACACACATAATGGACGTTCATGATTTATCCTCATAAGCAACCACACATTGATAAAATAAAGCCTAAACACTAAAATATTTTACATCACATTCAAATGTATAATCCACAGCCACTAATTGTCAAATGAAGATTGAAATAATGTTTATGAATAAATTATTTATTATCATCTTCATCCTCATCCCCTCAAACTAGTGATTTCTCCCTTAAGCCAATGATTTCTTGGAAATTTCCTTTTAATATAGCAAAAGCTCAACCTTCAACAACTCTTAAAAGCCTTGAAAACAAGGGTAGAGCCAGAAATTTTTTATGAAGGAGGCCGAATCAAAGTTTTTAAATTTTAAATAGGGCCAAAATATCATTTTTCAAAATTTTTATATAAAACAAGTGAAATTTTTTAAAATTTACATATAATTAAAAAAAAAATTAAGGTGAGGCAAGGCACAATAGGGCCCAATCTTGGCGCCACCCATTGAAAATGAAAGGGAGAGAAAAAAAAATCTCAACAAATAAGAGGCATCGAAAACCCTTTTGAAAAACAAAGCCGTATCATAAGATTAGGCTTTTATCGGCTGTATTGTAAGATATGATCAATACGAGCATGATACACATGCATTTGTGTATCCTTCTCATGTCGTATAGGTTAAGATACAGCTCAGTATCATAGAACAAAGATCACAGTGGATTAAACCAAAAGGATGACCTGAGCTATCAGAGAACTCAAAGTGATATATATCTGATTCAAATATCTGTGACGTAATTGAGCACTTGATCGTAAGATTGGAAACTATTGCTGTGGAAGCTTTGTGCTTATCATTTCTTCACTGAACTCCCAAAGCCTCTTCGCTAGGTCGGCGTCCCTGCCATAAGCTGTTGGCTGGTCCTCCTTGCAATCACTGAAATACTTGCCGGAAACGCCTTTCGTATTCGGGTGCAGAGCCAGATAACAAGTTGTTGCTGCCCCCTGAAATTTGTTCACACATCTGAAATTTGGGCTTGGGTGAAGCTTTTAACTAAATTTTACAGGACATTAGAAATTTTCTGATTGATGTGCGACTACTTTGTGCATGAAGGAGCAATATTGGTAGGTGTTAGTTCACTGCATTTGCATATCGGTGATGTTCTCAAGGTATTGCAATAAAAATGCAACAGGAAAAGTGATCCCCAAAATGAAAAATCTCCGTTCTTTTTCTAGGATTTTTCTTTTTTTTTTTTGTTTATGTTAAACATTTTTATGTTTCTTTTAGAATTTTAATACCAATGTGGGAAGTTTCCACTAATTTTCATTAAGTTTTTTCAAAGAAAATTAGTAGAAAAACCGGGAAGAAAATTACTTAAAAAATTAGGCTTCTTTTTCTCATTAAATGTTATAAGTAATTTTTTACTTATCTAGCTTCTTTTACCTAAAAAATTACTTCGATCACACGCATGCTGGATTCATAAAATTTTCATTTCCTTATTATCATTTAATAATCTTTTGGTGCATGGTTATAAGGGGGTTTAGGACACCAGGATCCTCAATGTAAACTATTTCACAATTCAGTTCAATAAACTACATAGTTTTACATGGAAATTGATATAATTTTACAAGTTATTGTAACCACAAGTAGCGGATGTATTAATTAACAAACATGATAAGAGAGACATACAAGTATCATGACAGGGATGATTCGGCTTCCGAACTTTTAAGTAATCTATATATAAGTATTTGGTATTGGCTTGGTTCGCAAAACTTAATTCCTGTAATGTTGATCGTTCTAGCTTGCAATTTATATGAAGCTGAACACAAAAAGGAAAAGGAAAGTATTGGTACCTGCTGGATAGTCTTCAAGAAGGGACAGATTATAAAGATGAGAGGTGCGAGAGAAGCTGAAGAACACTTTGATTAGATGAAGGTGCAATTAGCTAAGTAAAAATGTACATAAAGATAAGAGGTGTAGGTGTGCTACCGATATTTTTGATGTAGTACTGGGCTATGTTTGTCGGTATGGCTCCCGGATGCAGAGAGTTGGCCGTCACCTTTGCTCCTTCCTCCTATATATATATATATATATATATATATATATATATATATATATATATATATATATATATATATATATATATATATAGAGAGAGAGAGAGAGAGAGAGAGAGAGAGAGAGAGAGAGAGAGAGAAATTAATTTATTGGCATTGTAAAGATAAACCAAGATGACATGATCATATATAAAGATAAATTTCTTTTATATTCTTTCGAGATTTCGAATATTATTTGCTAGTCTACCAAGTCGTTGCTTCAGTTATGCATGGCATAAGCATCTTTGCAATTTATTAACTCGATTTAAGCAGTTGCATGGGCAATTTTGGGATGTTTTCAGCAATTAATTGACTTTTGATTTGGCTTATTTCCAGGCAGGTAATAGGTCTACTTGCCTGTAGGCGACGAGCAAAAGGAGCTCTCAAACTCAAGAAGCAAAACCTTCTTTTTCTCGAACAACAAAATCCCACACAAACAACACTACATTTTTTGCGACAGTATATATCCTGTACACCTTTTCTCTCTCTCTCTCTCTCTCTCTCTCTCTCTCTCTCTCTCTCTCTCTCTCTCTCACACACACAGATATACACAATGGGAGATATACACAAATTTTGACAGGGGCAACCTTTTATGTTCGCTAAATAAAATATTTTTAAAATTACATGTAAAATTTCTTTTTGTGAAAAGTTGAACCTTTATGGGCCGCTCCGCTTCGCTCCTACACACACACACACATATATATATATATATATATATATATATATATATATGTGTGTGTGTGTGTAGGAGCGAAGCGGAGCGGCCCATAAAGGTTCAACTTTTCACAAAAAGAAATTTTACATGTAATTTTAAAAATATTTTATTTAGCGAACATAAAAGGTTGCCCCTGTCAAAATTTGTGTATATCTCCCATTGTGTATATCTGTGTGTGTGTGTGTGAGAGAGAGAGAGAGAGAGAGAGAGAGAGAGAGAGAGAGAGAAAAGGTGTTATGTGAAAAAAAAAAAAAGAGAAAGAAGAAAAGAGAGAGACACCCTGAAGAATTATTGATACATTCAAATCGAATGCCAGATTTGTATGCCATGCTATGGCCTGCCGATGACACAATCACAATTCTTCCTTCTATTCAGCTCTCCAGAGCAGTGGCTTTCATCTTCTCCAGCAGAAGCTTTGTCAGCAAGAAATGCCCTGCATTTCACTTTCGATCCTTAATTACTCGCTTCTTCACTCTAAAATTAAAGGCCACTTAGTTTCAAAATTATAGAGGGCAGGTACTGCTAACGAGTTGCCATAAAACCTCTAAGTTGGACTACGTGCAACTTAACATGTTTTAGAAGTCAGGTAGTTTCTTTCAATTGCTTGAAAATTTGAAGCGAGTTATATCTGCAGCAATATGCTTATTATCTACTAATTGTTTTACGGACAGAATAACGGTAGTTTCTGTAGTCTATAGAAGAAAAATCAATGCTGCCATGTGGCGCATGTTGCGCAGTATGGCTAAAATTCAAAAATTGGTTGCTAAAAGCATCATAAATCATTGCTAAGGCCACCAAAAACTGTTGCCACACTATAAAATGTGGCTAATGTCAATCTAGTAAATGTTTTGCAATAAATTAAAATTGAATGGCAACTGTGGTATTCTAGTGTCACCCAACCATTTAATCAGGACCATTCGATCTAACATGATGGACAATTAAGAGAAAAACAAAAAAATTATTAGTATTTTTGTAACCTAGTACTAGTTTATATTTTTTTTTTCTTTGTTTTTCTCTCAATTATATATTTGAATCTCTATGTTATATATATATATATCCAATTTGCTGTATTATTGCTCATGAGATGGGCATGGTGGGAAAAAGGAAAGGAGGCAGTAATTTTTTGTGTTAAAAGGAGCCAACAAAGAAACGCCGGTTTTGGTAAATAAATGTGAAGAAGGGAATTGTAGCTCTGTGTCGAAATACACGCTTACCAATGTGGTTAGTGGCAAATTGTAGCTCTATGCCATCTGCAGAAAGCTGGAAGGGGCATCCAAGAATGCCTGCATTGTTTCTGTTAGAAGAAGAGTAAGAAATTGTTCATTTTTTTTTTATGAGTTGCTATAATGTAAAGGAAATGTGTTCCAAAACTTTGACTACCAAACATATATCTACAGAGATAAAGAGAAGAAAATTGAATGGTGTCTAAACGAATGAGCCTAACATTTTGTGGTGCGTTCGACCTGGCCCTCAGCCACACACTTGTGTTCTGAGAAAGAGATGAAATGATAATAAATAATTTTTTGCCATTCATTTTTGTTTGTTCACATAAAAGTGAGCCAAAGAGACACATGTCATACAATGGACTACGCATTGGCATTGGCATTGGCGGAGCTAAAAATTTTAGCTGGAGGAGCACTAATTTGATAACTTTAATGCTTTTAAAAACACTTATATATACAAATAATTAAATATATCAAAACATTAATACAAAAGATAAACAAATTTTTATGAAGCAACTGCCCACACCAACTACCTCTTAGTTCTGCCAGGCCGTGCGTATAGCCACTTCTAAAAGGCAAGGTAATTCTTTTGTGATCTAAAACCATGCATCTTGTTTCTTGTTTCAAACAAGCATGTGAAGAAAAACTCTTAAGTGCGTTTTAACCCAAAAAAAAAAAAAGTAACAGTTAAGCCAAAAAAGAAGGCGATCTTGTTGAACAACCATAAGCAAAAGAAGATTAAGGAGGGTCTGTCGATCGACGTACACGAGAAGGTGGAGTGGCTTGTTTGAGGACAGGAAAGCAGCCGCGAATGATCTGACGGAAGCGAGGGAGCTGAGGTCCAGCTCCATCACTTCGATCTTGGCATCCGCCACTTCCTCCACAATCTTCTCCTTCGCTTTCTCCCCTCTCACCTTACTCCTTGCAGCAATGATCACAGTCGCTCCCCTCAGTGCAAGAACTCTCGCAGTCTCCATGCCGATCCCACTGGTAGCCCCTGCACGATTTCATGAATTGAAGAAGAAGAAGAAGAAGCTAAACAACACCTTTTGCCTATGCTTGATTACTAATTCCCTGTTTGTTTCTTTTATATTTTTTGTGTGCTCCATTACTAGCGCGTATGGTTCGGGACTCCTAACAAAACTTCTACCTCTCCAAAAAACAAACGAATAAAAACAGAGCACCAAAAGGTATGACAGAGAGAACAGGGACCTGTGACAATGGTGGTGATGTTGGAAGCATCGATTCCCTCTGTAACTTCCTCGGCAGTCGAACAAGCACCAAATCCTGATGGCCTCTTTCTGCAGACCCAACTCCAAAGCCGTTCCATCCCCTTTCGGGCAAGACAATCTGGCCGGAGAAGGCAGGTAGAGGAAGTGATAGGAGATTTGATGAGAAGGAAATCGGCGGGAGGTTTTCACTGCCGGGATGTGGTAGTTTAACCCCAATGCTTCTAGAGATAAGGCTTTGTTTGTTTGATGCACAAGAAAAATGCTGTGCATGGGTTGAAATGCGTACGGGGAGGGAAGGTTTAACGCGCCATGTTTCGTCTGCATCAAACGCTGTCACTGTTACTAGTATTACTCATCATTATGGATGGACAATGGTGAGAGTGAGAATGGGAAACCACACCACATGGCATGAGTTGGAAAGAAACTAAGACCTGCCACCTAACACTGAAAACTCTCCAATCAGATTCGCTTAATGTCTTAGAAGTCATTTAAGAGTCTTTTTAACATATTGGATGGACAATGGTGAAAGTTTGTAAATACCAGACAAAAATACACTCATTAAAATTCATTATTAAAGCATTTTCTTGGCAATCTAATCTTATAATATGAAAAACATATACAATTGAGTCACTTTTTTATTTTAGTAATGTTTCTTTAATAATAAAAAAATGGATGGCACTTATATCATCCAAATTTTGATAGGAGAAAGATCAAGTTTCTGATAAAAATGAACCTGAACTAAGACGTGATTCATATTAAATTAATGTTTATAAACACATTAGAAGGTTCATATTTTGTTTAAAATGTTTTTAAAACAAATTTAAAGGGTCTGAATTTTGTCCCTTAAACAAGTAGGCTAGTATATATATATATATAATGCTTAGCATAATAAAGAACATTCAACCCCGATCCGACTAAATCGGGACCACATAGATTTGGTTCAAATAATCTGAAATATACTTTGCCTCGAATATAGATCAGGAATATACTTCTATTATTTTCAGGTGTTACTTTTTTCGTTTTAAATATTTTCGTAATACTAATTGTAATAAAATTTTCCGATTCAGGAATGAGTTCAAAGCCTCTTCATATTGTTGGGCCATCTGCTGAATCATCACTCATGCTGCCCAGATAGATTTAGGGGGAGTTTAATATACTAAGAATCGTCAAATTTTAGAATTAAAATGTTCATTTTTCAATAAATTGAAATGATTAAACAAACATGGTAGTTTGTTTTCGGAATTAAAACCTAGAATTTTGGTTTTATTCTAGTATAAGGAGGAATTACGATTCTACTATTTTCATTCTTGAATCAAAATTCCACACCATCAAACGCCCCATTAGAATATGATTCTTATGACATTAGTCCAAGTTTCAACTCAATATATTATGTGATTAATGGACAAAGTCATGAAACCCCAACACCGAGTTCTATAGCAAATCGTGTTTAGTAGTCTCTTATTTGTTTGGTTTCGAGAATCAGGATTCCTACGGCTCAATGCAATGCTGGCTTCAATGAGAATTACCACCGCCAAACACGAACAGACCTGCACCCACACAAGAAACAAAGCCTCTGGCCTCTCACAGCACACTGTCCGATGCAATGCAATGGAGCAGATGATATCAACTAACAGAACTCAAGATAACAAAATGATTTCAACTCCTTTACATATATATATATATATATATATATATGTCAAATCTGGTCCTTCTTAGTAAAAGAACTCACATGTCAAATTGAATCGACCCTATGGAAGTTGAGGAGGAACAAGTTCTCAAGTCCTAGCTTTTTTGCAAATCAAACATTTCTTCATTCATGGCAAACGTGTTTTTGGGCTTGAAAAAATTATGAAGGTTCTTCATTAGTTGGGTTGACTCCTTCATCGGTGTGCATATGAGAAAAAAGACTAGGTTTTGGAGTGCCATCAATCAAGTCACCATATGGTCAGTACTTCTAGGAACTTTGGGACCTTGGGAAGTTGTTAATAGGTTGAGTTTCTTCCTACCCTTCATAGGAAGGCTCAACCAGACTGGTGGAACTCAGCGAATCACCTTCTGCATCATTTAGATGTAAGTTTTAGAAAATTGTACTTGTCCTATAAAAAATTTTTGAAAAATTATATTTTGGCTCCCATCAAAATTTAAAAACTTTAATTCGGCCCCCTGGAGGCCAGAAACAAAGAAAAATGCTGATATGAGTTAATATCATTTAGATGTAACTAGCCATATGAGTTGCTCGCCAGTACTGGATCCGACTTCAATGTAGCTTTTGTTTGATTTAGTTGTCATGGATCTGACCTGCTTGAAATTATAGATCTTAACTGACCCAGGTGTACCTGGCTTCATCGTAGTCTCGTTTTCATCAAAGTTGGCTCAGTTTGTACATCATTTTAACCACAGTAGCAACAGTGATATTTATACTGTTTGTACTAGAAAAATGACGAGAGCAATCACATGATCACCAGTTGTCTTGGTGCAGCATCAGCCTCATCTGTGTGAACCAATTAGTGAACTGCATTTATTCGGGTGAGCGGGAGGCTAATCCTACCACTCAAATGAAAGTCGAAGTCTTCTTGCTTACCCTCATCCTTCTAAGGTTTAGGGCTGCTTCTGGTGTTTCAAGGTGACATCACTGCTATACGTCAATTTGAATATCAGCGCATCTCTTCTCACCCTCACCTTTTTATAACACAAAAAAGTCACGGGAGTTTGAAATAGGGACAGCGGCCTACCAACCCTCGCTATATCGTTGCACCAATTGTTTGTAAAGTATATTACGTTCTTGTTGCCTAGGGCTTGTTTGGATAGAAGGAAAATTAAGGAAAAAGAGGAAAAGGGTAGTTAATTTTGTATGTGGCTAGTTAATTAAGAAAGGAGGAAGGAAGAAAAAAAAAACACGTTTGATTGTAAGGGAAAGAAAAGAAATGAATGAAAAGAAAAGGATAACTTAACTTAAACTCAATCCTTGCAAAATTTGAGGGATTGGGATGGGAAGGAAAAAAATTTGGTCATGTCATTTTTTTTTTCTTTTCATTCAAACAAGTTTTATAATCATCTCTTTACATTTCTTTCATTTCTTCTTCTTCCCTCCCCATTCCCTTCCTGGCCTCACTTTCCTTTCCTTTTCATCTATCTCTTTCCCTCCATCCAAATGTTCCAAACACTATATGTATCAAGAAAACTCAAGATGATCACGTACAAGGGCGTCTCTAAGAAAAATTTGATTATTTTAATTGGCTGCAATTAGGGCTGCAAATGGGTAGCGCTTACTTACCAAGGCGAATCTGATACCTTGCATTAGACATAATAACAGATGCATACCCATTTAGTTTCTTCACAAAATCCTTGATACGTACGTCCTGTGTATATGTATGTGTGTTTGTTATATGTATTGTCAAGTCATTTTTCTCTCTAAGATCTACCAATCTTCAAAATGGAGTGGGTGGTCGTTAATAAGAAAAGCGGAGAGAGAGAGAAAGTAGGTATAGATGAAAGCCAACGTATCGTTTCAGAATTGCTGGAGAATTTATTGAATAAGCACGGGTGCCCCCGTCATGTACCAATTTGGTTTTGCGTAATGATCATGTTAATATTATAAAGGAAAAAGTTATTTTCGGTGGTCATGTTCATGGTTACTCAATGCCTCTACATCATAATGATCATATTAATATTATAAAGGAAAAAGTTATTCTCTGTGGTCATGTTCATGGTTACTCAATGCCCCTACATCTGATTCTTGGAGTGTGCTCTCTTGAAAAGAACGTGGATTTGGAATGGGATTTGCCATTGAAGTTAATATCGCTGTCTTTGCTTCCCCCTCTCTCTCTCTCTCTCTCTCTCTCTCTCTCTCTCTGTGTACGTCTCTCTCTCTCTCTCTCTCTCTCTCTCTGGGGTACACGACCGGAAGAGGAATCCCCTTCCCCCCACACGTCGCTCTCCAAAAATCGGCCGGCGATGATTTGCGGCATGCAGCTTGCAGGTTGATTTCTGGGGCTTCATGGAGATCAGGAAAAATAAAATAAAAGCAATGGAGAACAACTGATCACGGTGATCGGTCAGCCGGTGTCTGGGCTTTCCCATCGGAACTCCAGCGACGCCTCTCTCTCTCTCTCTCTCTCTCTCTCTCTCTCTCTCGGCGCTTTCCTCTTTCGGCGTCCGCTTCGTTCCCACCAGCGTCAGCACAGCCGTTAACGGAGACATCCACCAGCGCCCCTGCCCTCCTCCACCGATGGGGACGGAGTACTTCGGGCGACAGACTTCTCCTCCCTCCCGTTCCTGGCAGTGAGATTGGAAGAAGAAGCTTTAGCGGG
>JAANDH010001031.1:0-50416 GCA_011799765.1 Nymphaea thermarum
ATCCTAGGCTCTGTCTATATCCAATTGCATCGTGAGGTCCATATCCAAAATTTAAGAGTCAATATCAACTTGTTTCAGATCTAGAAGCCAATTTAAAAGATCTGGCTTCATATTAATGGTTTCAACTACGATGGAGTTAGGTTTGGACTTGACTAAGGTGTATTGTATCGGGTTTTGGGGCCGGTTTATACTAGCCCCTAGAGGGCTTGGTTGTGGGTTAACTCCAGGTTTAGATCTTGACTAAACAGGAACCTTGGGTTCTAGAGGGCCTGTTATGAGAAGCTTGATTTAGAAATCATTTTGGAAATTCATGATTAATAGGGTTCACTTAATTAGATATCTGCCTAAATAGGCTTATTCATCTCCACATATATACCATCAAGAGCCCATCCTTCACCTCATTCATTATAAATTAAAATTAAAATGTGCATGTGCATTGTGTAAATCATTTAGGCATGCTTATATCTATACATGATATAATTAACTGAATTGGACACTCTACGAAATATGCATGAAGTACAGCATGAAATTAAAACTGAAATTAAATAATAGAAAGGAAATGATTGACATACCTAACCTCTACACCTAGTTTAGAAATAGAAAAATAAACTACCCTCAGAAGTAGGGAAATAACTTGACTACAGATGCTTAAAGCAAAATGAACATATCATAAACTAAAAGTAGAAATGGAAAACTCGAATTCTATCCAGGAAACCAGAAACAAAAGAACAAAACTGGAGACAAGAAAAAAAGGAGGAAATAAAAAATTACTTGACTTGGACATCCCTGAAGCTTGAGCTTTCCTTTTGAGCACGAACCTGGTTCTCCAAGACCGAGTTTGGTGAGCCTGGCTTGTCACTAATTCAACCAAGGACCTGATTCACACTTTAAATAAACTTTTAAAAAATTAATTGTTATCACCCCAAATTTTTAAAAAAATGGGGCTATTAAAATTTTGGGTCTATTATTTTTAAAATGAATTTTAAATCTAAGTTTAGATCCAAAATCCAAGTTTAGATCCAAATCTAGCATTTCAAACTCAAAATCCAATTATCAAATTCAAATTAGATCCAAAATCCGACTTTCAGATCCAAAATAGGGCAAGAGCCATTTGCCCCTCCTTTTGACCAAAAACCTCCTTTTAGAAGGCGATTTTACTCTTTTTGAATAAACGAGACCAATTTGCCCCTCCTTTTGACCAAAAACCTCCTTTTAGAGAGTGATTTTAGTTTTTTTGGGTAAACAAGACCGATTTGCTCCTTCTTTCGACCAAAAACCTCCTTTTAGAAGGTGATTTTAGTCTTTTTGGGTAAACAAGACTGATTTGCCCCTCATTTTAACCGAAAACCTTCTTTTAGAGGGTGATTTTAATCTTTTTGGTGGGTAAGACTCATTTGCCCCTCCTTTTGACAAAAATACCTTTTTTTAATGGGCGATTTTGGTCTTTTTGAGTGGACAAAGACTCAACCCATTTTAAAAAATATCTTTATAAGCCTAATGGCCAATCATACCTATTTTCAAACTATTTCTTTTTCAAAATAATTCGAAATTATGTGAAATTCGGATGAAAAGGGGGTGAAATTCAAAAAAATTCAAATTTAGAGTTTTGGCTTAAAAATCATCTATAAATAGCCCCTACCCCCCCCCCCTTCTTAGGCAAGAGTGGCCCTTGGGAGAAACCCTATAATATTCTCACTTGAAGACTTAGCGTTTCTCTTGAGCTATCTCTCTCTCCCTCTCTCCCTCTTCCTCTTTCCATTTCTCTCCAACTTGGAACTAGCTACAACACTTCAAGGGAGCACCAAAGATCCTCATCTTCATCATCTTGGAGCTTCATTCAAGGTGAGTTCAAGTTTATTTCAAGCATGATTGTTCATTTTTCCAAAGTCATTTTCTCATTTAGAGGTATGTAATCATCATCCCTCTCATTTCTTTTCTATTTTCTTTACTCTCTTCTTCCTCTCCCTATGGCCAAAAGAGATAGCTCTCAACTCTATTTTAGAGTCAAGAGGCAATGCTCAAGTGCACCGGGAGCATGAGAAGATAAGATGATCTTTTATTTTCATGCTTAGATCATGCAATCTTTCCTTCTCATATCTTCATTTTCCTCTTGCCATCTCTCCTTGGCCATGCAAGATAGCTCAAATGATCCGGAATTAAGAGCTACTCTTGAGTGCACTGGGAGTATGAGCAACATGGAACAAAATCTATATCTTCATTTATCTCCAAAATTTTACTTGATATATTGTCTTCATTCATCATTCATGCTTGAAATGATGCTCATGCATGATATTCTAATATTCCATTTATATGACCCAATTCATGATGAGAGTAAGTGTTTGGGGTTGGGATTTCTTCTTGTGATTTTTGAGGTTGGGACCTGTTCAACCGAGGAAAAACCTTCACGAAATATGTACCTGTTAATATGCATTTGCATGTCATTTTGCGCTAGTTTCTTTCCTAATCACCACATTAGGACTCTAACGAGTGCCTCGTTATATTGCTTGATTTTCTTTCATACCCAACGGTGGAAGAAATATATCCCTTGTGGAACATTTTATGTTAAAATATAAATCATATTTTCCAAAACATTTTCAAAAGAAACCTCTCTAATGCGGCCTTGAAGACTTAACTTAGGTCATTGCATGAGCCCAAGTTCCATTCCGGCCTATATAAAAAATTTAAAGTCGGCTATTTTCAAATCATTCATTGATTTTCATATTTATGAAGACGTATGCGTATATACATGTTATATACGTATGCATGCACATGAATATCTTTCTTTGTTGTTTCTCTCTCTATGATTTAACATACTTTTATAAACTCTCATATACGTATATATATATATATATATATATATATATATATATATATATATATATATATATATATATATATATATATACGTATATATGCACACGTGTATTTCTTTTTAAAATCTCTCTTTCTCTTTATAAAATGATCTTCTCTTCTCTATTTGATTTAAACATCATTTTCACAAGATTTCATATATGTATATATATATATATATATACATATGTATATATATATATAAACATGTGTATGAATACGTATCTCTCTTTCTTTTAAATATTTGATTTTATGATTTTCAAGGTCTCTTTCTCTATATCTCTCTTGGGATCAAGTCTTTCATCTTTTCTATTCTTTCAATATTTTTTCTTATCATTTAAGATCTTAATTTTTCATTTGCAGACTTCATTAAGACCAAAAATCAAGTAATGACCCAAATGTTGGATTAATGCTTGATGGTCTACAATCCCTACTCCATTTTCAAAACTTTTCCTTCATATATATGATATTTACAAAAACAAAAATCTTAGATGTATGTTTTGGTAGGAATGCCATTAGATGAATGTTGTGGTAGGAATGAATGATTTCTCTTTCAATTATATAGGATCAATGCATTCATGCATCCACATTCACTTAACATCACTTATGATCACAAACAACTCTCTAAAAAACTTAAGCAAGACGAGATGAAACTCTAACTAGGTGGTAACCGAATTAGAGCAAAATCTCAAGCCTACTTAAAGTCTTAAGAAAACACTAAAATGATTTCAAAATGACTTTTTTAGCTTTCCAATGATATTCACAAGGATTTCTTTCTAGCTTTTCCAAACCATTTTACATTCTCAAGCAACTCTTCAAAAACATAAATTTCAAAATGACATTTTACATTCTCAAGCAACTCCAACTCCTACAAGCTTTGTTTCAATTTCTTTACCTCAGAAATAAAACATCAATTCTTGCATACCAAAGTTCATATATATGTCATTACCTTGCACCCTCATTTTCCTATTAATGAAAAATATATCAATTTCTATTATATTATTTTGCTCATACCTTATTTGATTGAGACAATTTCCATTATTTTGTTCGCCTCAATCTCAATGCAAGACATCAACCATTTATCTTCTACCCAACATTCTATTTTGAATCAGACCCTATCATGGCGAATTGCTAGTATTGGTGCATTTTTTTAATATTTCAAGACAATTTCAAATTACATTTGCGACAAATATTTTCATACACAACATCATTGTCCATAGAAAATGGATAATATCTCAATCAAATCAATTTAGATGTTAAGCTAAAGATTTGACCAAGCGCAATCCGGCCACTTGGCTTGGAGCTTTCTAAAGCTAGCTCAACCATGTCATTAGACAAGGGGATTTTATAAAGCAAGCGCAACTTGGCCGTTTGGCTAAGGGCTTTTTCGAAGGAAGATCAACCCAAACGCTAGTTTGGAGAATTTAACAAGTTCAAAATCCAACCTTGAGTGAAAACAAAAAATTCACCAAAAGACACTCGAAGTGATAAGAAGACTTCTTGTCACAACCAATGTTGGAGCAATAGGGTCGCATCCTCCGTTTCAACAAAGGCATTCGAAGTGATGAGGGTTCTTTCCTGGCATTGCCACTTGTTATAGAACAACCCATTCAGGAAAGGGGTAAAACCTGACATTATGGACAAAAGAGCAACCCACGCAGGCAAGGGGCTAAACTTGTAATGCAAGCCAAAGCAACCCACGCAGGTAAGGGGTTAAACATGCACTACAAGCCAAACCAACCCACGCAGGTAAGGGGTTAAACCTGCACTGCAAGCCAAAGCAACCCACGCAGGTTAAGGGGTTAAACCTGCAATGCAAGCCAAAACAACCAACGCATGTAATGTGTTAAACCTGCACTGCAGGCCAAAGTAAACCACGCAGGTATGAGGTTAAACCTGCACTGCAAGCTAAAGCAACCCGCGCAGGTAAGGGGTTAAACCTGCACTACAGGCCAATGCAACCCACACAGGTAAGTGCTTAAACTTGCGATGCAAGTTAAGGCAATCCATTCAGGGAAGTCAAAGCTGAATTTGATATCAGCAAATCCGTGCAGGTAATGGGTTAAACCTGCAACGTTAGCTCAAACAACCCACGCAGGTAAGGGGTTAAAACCTGAAATGCACTTTCAACATTTTAATCTTTTTAACTAAAATTTTCTTCACTCAAAATTTGGGGTGCTAATCTTTGTCACTAAGCACGGCTAGTGACGGCTTAGTAACAAAAATGGGCATCTGTTATCACCCCAAATTTTTAAAAAAATGGGGCTATTAAAATTTTGGGTCTATTATTTGTAAAATGAATTTTAAATCTAAGTTTATATCCAAAATCTAAGTTTAGATCCAAATCTAGCATTTCAAACTCAAAATCCAATTATCAAATTCAAATTAGATCCAAAATCCGACTTTCAGATCCAAAATAGGGCAAGACCCATTTGCTCCTCCTTTTGACCAAAAATTTCCTTTTAGATGGTGATTTTAGTCTTTTTGAATAAATGAGACCAATTTGCCCCTCCTTTTGACCAAAAACCTCCTTTTAGAGAGTGATTTTAGTCTTTTTGGGTAAACAAGACCGATTTGCCCCTCTTTTCGGCCAAAAAACCTCCTTTTAGAAGGTTATTTTAGTCTTTTTGGGTAAACAATACTGATTTGCCCCTTATTTTGCCCGAAAACCTTCTTTTAGAGGGCGATTTTAGTCTTTTTGGTTGGTACGACTCATTTGCCCCTCCTTTTGACAAAAATACCTTTTTTTAATGGGCGATTTTGGTTTTTTTGAGTGAACAAAGACTCAACCCATTTTAAAAAATATCTTTATAAGCCTAATGGCCAATCATACCTATTTTCAAACTATTTCTTTTTCAAAATAATTCAAAATTATGTGAAATTCGGATGAAAAGGGTGTGAAATTCAAAAAAATTCAAATTTAGGGGTTTGGCTTAAAAATCCTCTATAAATAGCCCCCCCCCCCCCCCCCCTTCTTAGGCAAGAGTGGCCCTTGGGAGAAACCCTATAATATTCTCACTTGAAGACTTAGGGTTTCTCTTGAGCTCTCTCTCTCTCCCTCTCTCCCTCTTCCTCTTTCCATTTCTCTCCAACTTGGAACTAGCTACAACACTTCAAGGGAGAACCAAAGATCCTCATCTTCATCATCTTGGAGCTTCATTCAAGATGAGTTCAAGTTTATTTCAAGCATGATTGTTCATTTTTCCAAAGTCATTTTCTCATTTAGAGGTATGTAATCATCATCCCTCTCATTTCTTTTCTATTTTCTTTACTCTCTTCTTCCTCTCCCTATGGCCAAAAGAGATAGCTCTCAACTCTATTTTAGAGTCAAGAGGCAATGCTCAAGTGCACCGGGAGCATGAGAAGATAAGATGATCCTTTATTTTCATGCTTAGATCATGCAATCTTTCCTTTTCATATCTTCATTTCCCTCTTGCCATCTCCCCTTGGCCATGCAAGATAGCTCAAATTCCAATTCTCTATGATGAAGCAATTCCAATTCTACAAATTCTCTAATCTTATCTACTTCATTCACTTAGTCATTTAGTCTTATTTATGTCTAAAGCTTGTTTTAGCTTGATCTTCATGGGACTTTCTTAATCTATCAATTGATCACAATCCTCACGTCACTGGCCCAAGTGCCTTTAGCTTGGTTCACTAAAACTCAAACAGAACCAATCAAATTGACCTTTTCCCCCATTTTGACCCTAATTTTTCCATTTTTTTCATCCACATGTGGTGATTAACACTAACCCTTCGAATATACCGCACAACATTTTTGAATCTTGTTTGAACCATGTTATGGTCTATGTTGTGGCACTTGACNATTAATGTACACAAGTTTCGTTTCAGGATTTTCAAGTAATCCATATGTTAATTTTTTGTTTTCATTAATGTTTTATGTGTTGGGGATCTACCTTCTTGAGATAAGGTAAAAAACGAATCCAAATTTGTGCCTAACTAGGATCTTTTGTTTCATATATCAAGAGTCTACCCAGGTGATTTTAGGTCCATTCAAATTCATTTAGTTTGATAAAATCTGCCCCAACTTCAACTGTTTGTTCATGTTAATAGTAGTTTATTTGCACTATCTATATTTCTGCACTAGGTTTGTAACGTCACAATTTTCAACCAAGACCTTGCTTTTCAAATCTATAAATTGAGTTTGATTTTCTATCTAGGCACAAACTTTCAAGCTAAACTAAAGTAATTAATAAGGTTTTAATCTTTCAAAAAATGCCATATGAAAAGACTACTGCAGGCCGGTTTGTAGAAAAATATGATTTCTATCATGACATTCTCTTTATGTGATTTATTATTTCGAAAGATTTTTTCAGATCACCTAGGCCTTTTTTTAATGTATAGAGAGTCTCCACACCAAATTTCAGGTCAAACAGTCACGTTAAGTACAACCAAAGGAACCATCTGAGTCACACTTCCTGTTTTTCCGTTTTGCAAAAAAAAAAAACCTTTAACATCTCGATTCAACAACTAATCTTTGTTTTGGGTTAGATGTGCATATTGTAATGTTTGGGCCTTTTTTGTTCATGCATTTAGTTTGTATCATCAAATTTTATGGTCTGTGAAGCTCATTTTAACAAAATTTCAAGTAGTTTTAAAAGCTACATCTTTTATGTTATATGTTATGTTTTCATTATAGGTAAGAGGTGTGTACTTTGCTTTCTTACTCATTTGCGTTATAGGTTGGGTTTTCACATGCTATGTCACCAAGGTGCGGGTGCCTGCACGGCACATTTCAAAAAATTTAGGTGCGGCGGTGTGGCGAGAGTATTAATTACTATTATTATTAATTTACTGTAATAATAATAATATGTGTATAATATATATGATAAAAAATTGTCATAAACCACAAAATTATTAAATAACAAGATCAAAATTTGCTAATCATAATGTCATTATCATTCATCAATTCAACATTCAACAAGAAATATACTCTAGTTTTGAATTCACCAAATCACACTTCATAGAATCATACTTCACAGTTCATACATGAATAGATATTACATCATCAATAAGAGTTGTGTTCCACTTCCACTTCCACCAATATGTTAATTTTCTTCAATGCTTTCAATCATATCATCATCATCGAACGCCTCAAAAGGAACAACAAGATCAGAAAAATCCATGTTAGCAGTATATAAATTGCGTTCTCCATCGAAATCAAATTTATCTCGATTTACATCCCAATATTGAGATGATCCACAACTGCATTTTATTAAAGACAAAAGTTAAACAATAAAAAATATTGACCATAAAAATATAAGAAATCTAACACAACATAAGAAATTGAGCAAAGCAAAACAACATAATAAAGAAATACCTGTATTTTTTTTCTTTCCTTGAAAGAAGTCACAAATTAGAATCCACATCTGCACGTTGGCTAGAGAGCTTGTTCCTTTTAATGTTTTGTATATGACCATATATGCTCCAATTTCTTTCAGAACATGATGATGTAATAGGTCGTGATAGTAACCTCAAAGCAATTTTATGAAGCACGAGCATTTCTGATCCATAGGATGCCAACCAATAAAAAGGACTCATGTCATCATCTTCTCTTGCTGCTGATGCACCTTCTGAACTAAAATTTCCTAAAAAAACTTGTTATATTCACAAATTACTTGTTTTTTCGTATAAGAATATGTAAAAAGTCTATCCATACATGACATTCTTTGAGTGTTTAACTCATTATCTAGATTTGGAGTAACACATCCAAGAGCTCCATCAATCCATTTTTTAGTGTAATATTTGGGATTTAGAGAATGTGCCATGCAATGCAAGGGAATATTGTTTTTATCCCACTTTCAACTAATATTCTACTTATGTGATCACAGAACTCTAAATTATCAAGTACAATGTCTTTTTTTCTTTCTTGAAAACTATACGCTGAATTTGTTCAATCATATCTTCCCACATTGTGTAAATTTTATGAAGCATAGGTTCATCTTTATCAACAACTCTCAACATGCACTAAATTGGTTTTGTGAAATCCAAAAAATATGCAATTTTATCCCACCATTTATCTTGAACAATAAGGTTTTTAATACTTTGAGCTTTAGCCTCATCTTCAACCTGATAAAAGCTCCACTTTCTACTAAACACCATTTGAATAAGTGCATCTCTTACTCTTTGAATTCTTTTCAACATGACAATTGTTGAAGCAAATCGTGTCTCTACAACCTTTAACAATCTCAAATCAGAATAACTACTAAAAAAATACAATGCATGTTGGTGATTAATGATGAAATTTCTAATATTTCTTGCATCTTTTTCAATCTCTTGAATCCATGAGAATAGCATATGTCCCTTGGGATTTACATCTTCACTTGAAGGATTGCATATGTCCTTCAGTGCTAAATTCAAAATATGTGCAACACATGGAGTTCTATGTGGAAAATCATACCTCGAACTAAGTCCAACACTTTTGCATACAGCACCGTTGTTTGTAATGAGCTGCACCACTTTATCAAGACGAACCTTCTTGATGACTTCTACAAATAATTGATTCAAATATCCAGCATCTTTATATTCTCCAGATGCATCAAATGCCTTCAAAAATATTGGTTCATCACGTGCAATGGCAATGAAATTAATTAGTAGACGTATTTGAATATCTTTCCACCCATCAGAAACAATTGATACCCCAATCGTGTTCCATTAAAATTTTTTTCTTTCTAAACTTTGTTCAACCACATTTTTTTCATTCTGAAGAAGTGCTGTGCGCAACCTTTCTGAATAGGGAGGTATATATCCTGATAATTTGTTATCTACAAGCATAGTACAAGTCTTCTCAAATATAGATTTCTAGCTACATTGAAAGGAATGCAGCTAGAATAGAAAAACTTAGCAATCACCTTATCTATTTATGCCCCTCCGCAAGAATCAAAACATGTCTCTATAGTCTTTCTTTTTCTATCAGAACTCTTAGGATTTGCCACAATAATACTTGTTTTCTTGTTGTGGATTGCATCAGCGCAACCTTGCAACCTTTTGAACTCTCGAGCTTTTTCTGTGGAAACATTTTTACATCCTCGAATTCCATGACCTGACAACTTCAACAAATATGCCTTAATTCTTGTGTAAGATCCTACAAATATACTTTGACAATATTTGCATACAAAATGCACATTTCCACCACCACTGCCTACATCTTTAGTGACCGCTTTCATTTCTTTCCATAGTGGTTGTTCTTCATATGCATATACTTCAACAGGTATTGTAGAAGACTTTGAAACATCACCTTCATCCACACTCACGCTAGACAAAGAACCTATTGCAGGAGAATCTAAAACAACTTCTTTTCCTTTCCTTCTGTTTGCCATATTTTATGGTTTATCTAGTGCTGACCAGCTCTTGCACTGTTGCACAGGTAGAACATCGAACAATGAGATTTAATATTAAAACTATCTATGGATATGGAATAATAATTGCAAAAATTCAAGTGACATTCATATTGAATAAATGACAAGAGGTAAACAAGTGAGAGAATTTTATAAGGCATTGAAAAGGTCATGTTCCAACAATTTATAACTTTTAGAACGTGCATTTGAGCATTCAAACCAAAAAGAATTCAATATTCAGTTGAAGTATTCAATATTCTAATGTTATCAATGCATTGATAAGGCATTGATAAGCTCTCGTTCTGACCATTTGAATTTCATGTAGAACAGTAGAAGTATTCAATATTCATACACAAGATTTTAGAAATCACACGCATTCTTCTTTGTTCTTTTGAATATTTTCTTTAAGGAAACTACACATTACATAATGCATGGTCAATATATCAGGTGAACTCAATAATTTAAGTTAAATTTAAGTTATTTAACGTTCCAAGCATGTAGCCTGGGTAGATTTTTAATAAATAAGTTGCAAAATAAATGCCAAACATCTACCACAAAAGAGCTTGATCATTGAACTGTCATATAACCAACAGCACCAAGGCATAGCCACATAGGACATTTACCACCAGGCTGAGATAGTATCAGGAAACCAACCCCTAACATTAAGCACCAATCAAGCATAAGGAGAGCTAGCGTTTTGATCAACCACTGCATCATGCATATGTTCAGCCCAAGTGCCAATGACATAAGAAACAGGAAAGGGCATTCCTAGTTACATAGAAACAAAAAGTTTCTAGCCAAACACAGATGCAGATAGATTCACAGCAACAACAACTCCGCAATGAGGGCTAATTATACAAAGCGAGCATACAACATGAGAAAATAGATAAATGCGCAAAAGGAATAGTAGACATGAAAGCATAAAAAGCCCCTAAGATTGGAAAAATGGATCAAAGAATTCTGCAATGCAATGGCTAATATAAACTCCCAATTCTGGGCCTATAAAAAGCTAGTATTAGGAGGGGCAAATAAATGCCCAAATCAAACAAAAAATAAGAGAGAGCGAGAGATGGAGAAGCTTACAATCCACTACAACCTACGAGCAAACAATGGCTGAGTCCACTAACGATTTTGAGACACTCATGCTGGACGGATATCCAGTGGAAGAGATGATCGCAAGAGAGATAGAGACGATTGCAGCCGATGTCGGTCGCTGGACAGAGAGGAAGCTACCGCCGGAGGAAGGGACGATCGGAGGAGAGATAGAAAAGGGCAAAGCAGAAGGCATTAGCAAAGGGGCGAAAGTTGTGCTCGATAGGTTTTGCTGAAACTTGAAAATTGAAAAAAAAACCCTAAAGAAATGGACCAAAATAGACATACTCATTTGTTACCGCACCCGACTCGAGTTTGACGCTAGTCGGGTGCACGTCAATAAATGACATTTTTAGTCGTGTGCGGCTGACTGCACCCAACTCACCGTTGACAGTCTTGGGTGTGAATCAGGGTCGCACCCATACCCGCGTCGCGTTGACACAGGTGCGACTTCAATTTAGAAACACCCTGGTATCATAGTTCACATGTTATCCTTGTGGTAGGTATTCTCAACATGGATTGATAGTTCTCTTTCCATTTATGAGGTTTTGAGTCATTTGGTGAGTTGTGTGGGCAAGTCCTTCACCATGTTATGCTATATTCCATTCTAGAACAGTCCATAACAAGTTTAACATTTGTTTATCCATTTGTTGTGTGTAGAGTTGTTATTTTTCATGTTCCACTTGTAAATCATGGTTGATAACACATCATGTCACATCTGTTTGTGCTTTATTATGTCATAATATATGAATAATGTCTTCATGCATTCACATCGATTTCTAGGACCTAATTGAAGGAAAAAAATGTGTAACAAAGGGACATTCTCAACGACCCTCTCATGTCATTGAACAATCCCATATCTCATACATGTTCTAGTTTCTAGTTTTGCTCATTATGCTATTGTCTAGATTAGATCACATTGCACGTAGTTTGCTTTAAAATTATATTTGTGTGGAAAGGTTCTAGATTAGATCACATTGAACAGACTTGGATTTTCTAATTATTCACGTGTTAGTGATACAAAAATGCCATCACATAAGGACCACCCTCTTAGAAACCAATGTGGGTTTGACACCATCAATATAGTTATTTGGAGATTCATACCTAGAGATAGTCGAACGCCTTGGTATCTTCTATGGTATAATTTCAGACAAGCATAATGATTTCCAGCATGTTACAAGGTAGATGTCAACTTTATTTTCAAAATTCAAGTATTTAACTTGGTTTCAAATGCTATTTTCAACTTGTCTTCCAAAATTACTTTCCAAAATCTCATTTCTTAGGAATGTTCCTAATTGCTTTAGAACTTGTTTTCCAAACTCATTTCAATTTCAATATCAATTTTGAAATCATATTTGAATGTTTATTATCCAATCCAAGTTCTAAAGTTCATGAATCATGTAGATGTAGTTTGAATGTCATGACTCCATGATGATTAGGGCATTTTGAACATGCTATAGCTGATCCCTTGAGGGCCCATTTAGTTTTACAAAAGCAATTCAATTTTGAATTTAAAGAACATATGCATTACATGTTACTTGTTGTTTATTAGGATTGAAATATAACATTTACAAAATTTATGCATTAAGCATTGTTGTTTGAGACCTTTGGTTGGTGACCCATAGTAAAGGTGATCGGAGTGTTCAATCCTAATACCAACAGGATATCTCCTGCCTCTTCTTCAATGGCACATAGACGAGTATCTTTCATTTTCTGTGTCAAGATTGCATGTAAGTTTTTGCTCAGAAGAAATTTTGCATATAAACACGAGACGTAAAAACTGGGTTATATGACCTATGTATGTAATCGGACCACACCTCATGATGGGTTTACTCAAGTTGTAGGCATGTGTCAAGCTTCATATCAAAATTTCATTGTTTTTCCCTTAAAATAGCACTTGTCTAAAATAACTAGTTTTGAATGGCTCATTTCAAAGTTAGGGCATGCTAGGAAATAGAGATTTAGTGCACGCCAATCCAAAGTGAGCTTAGAAATACACTAGTGAAGCATTTTTTAACACAGTTTGATGAAGAAGCCAAAAATAGACACAAGAAAGTTGAGTTGTGCACTAAGTGAGATGTCAAGAACTGGACAACCCTTAGTGAAACTGTGAAACTATAAGTGAGCTCAATTAGGGAAGACTGAACTCGAATTGAGCTGACTAACATTATGAAATCAAACATCTCAGCCTAGAACTGAAATCTAGATTGTAGAACTCAAAGTAGCTCAGGTTTTAGTTAGCTTACATTGAGGTGATCCTACTTGAACTTGACCAGTTCAAAGGATCCCATGGTGGTCATATACTTGTTCAATGAGCTACTTTGGGTCAGAGTGAGCTGGTTCAAGCTACATGTAAACTAGTGAGTTGTCTCTAACAGTTCTTTAAGACTTGTAAAGGTGAGAATTACCTGAATTGAGCTGGTCCTAGGCCTTTCAAAGTTAAAAGGCAAAAAGGTATTTGACAAGGTGGCGGCACACTAGCAGGCTCAGACTTCATAGGCTCTAGGTTTTGGTAGTCTAAATGAGATGGGTCTAAATTTAGATTTGGTTTAAGGCCTCTTTATTTGTAGTACCTTTGAAAACCAGTTTTAAAATGCAACGTTTGAGGATCAAATGGTCATTTGGTCATGGTGAAAAATTATGTTGTTACAAATACCCCTGTTTAGTGGCTAAAAAATATGCACCAATTTGTCAAAAGAAAATAGTTGCACGATTTTTACCAAATTAAACTGCCACAAGAAAATGAGAAGGGTAATCACTTTCGAAGCAATGCTACACTTGATTGGCACCAGTGCCTGGGTCATCAAACATTTAAAATTGTTGAGGCTGCTTCAAACTCTTTGCATATTTATTATGACAAACCTTTTAGTTAGTATGTTTACAAAGCTTGTTAGAAAGGAAAGTCTCACCGAATACCCTTCCAAAATAAAAGTGGTTCGTATAGAAAACCTCTAGAAGTAGTGTTTTTTTATGTGTGGGGTCTTGCCCTAGTGCAGAGCTCAAATGTATAATGATATTATGTGGTTTTTATTGCATGATAAATAAATCTGATGTGTTAAATATTTTTCTTCATTCAAGAAGCATGCTGAAAATATAACAGCAAAGAAAATTAAAATATTTCATGTCTGCAAACACACACACAACAAAATGGCCTTGCTGAACATGATCATATATATATATATATATATATATATATATATATATATATATATATATATATATATATATATATATATATATATATATATATATATATCTGTGTGTGTGTGTGTGTGTGTATAGCAAAAACGAATTTACGTGTGACGGCAAATGCTAGTATTCCATGAAAATATGGACAACATGTGTTTAATTATGATAATTTCCTTATAAATCATCTTCCAAACAAGGTTTTGAATAATTAGTCACCATTAGCAGTGTTGCACAATCAAAACTAGATTACTCTTTTTCTTAAAATTATTGGTTTTGCTTGCTTCCTACGTCTAGATGACTATAAGAAAGACATGATGGATTTTAAAACAGACTTGTGTGCTTTCATGGGATACATACCAAATCATACAGGGTATTTGTGCCTAAGAATAAAGACCAAAAATAATTTGTCTTTAGGCACATATGATTTGATGAAACTAGATTTCCATCTAGTGAAATTCATGAAAAACATACTCCAAATACTAAAGGGAAATGTGCATCGTGCAGCCGTCAAAGAGAGATTTGTTAGTGTTCCTCATTCATGGTAACATCAGATCAAGCAATGAACAGATCATCCCTAAATGAGCCCCATGACATCACTCCAGATCTGGATCAAGACCAAACAAGTAAAGAAAATAAAGTTGAAAATGTTGAAAGTAGTGAAGAAAGGTATACCAATGAGATACAGTTACATGTTGACCTTGAAAAAGTTCGGCAAACAGAAAACAGTCCTACAGTTGGGTCCATCAAATGGTGACAAGGTTCCAGATGGGCAGCCTTAAACCTAAAGTGTTGACATTGAATGAACACCCTCCTCCCGTTGCACTTCTGACTCAAGTGCAGGTTAAGGCCGAACACAAGAATGCTAAAGTTGGCATGCAAAGTACTAATTGGTGTGCTGCCATGCAAGCTGAGTTTGAAGCACTGAAATGAAACAACACTTGGTCCCTTGTACCACCTCATCGTACCAAGAGTACAGCTGGCTGTAAATGGACATTCAAAGTCAAGCGAAAGGCAGTGGTACATTAGAAAGGTATAAGGTGTGTATCATGGCCAAGGAGTATAGCCAACAAGAAGGATTGGTCAACTTTGAGACATTCAGCCTATAATCAAACCCACAACCACTAGAGCCCTTGTCTTTTTTGCTGCCAGTAGAAAATGAATCATAAGGCAATGTTATGTTTAGAATACTTTTCTCATGGATCCCACGAAGAGGTGGCCTCCATGCAGCAACCTCTTTGACCTAACTATATCCCCAAATTGCGTAACACACTTTAGGGCCTCAAACAGGCTGCTAGAGCTTAGTACTCTAAACAGCTCTTATCTTCAAAGACTTGGCTTTTTAAGTGGCCAAGACAGATATGTCCCTATTCATTTTAAATTTAGGAGAAAAGCAAATATTTATTTTTCGTATATGTGGATGACATAATAGTGACAGGGAATAAGGGCACAGGCATGACCAAACTCATCTACCATCTCGGCAAGGAATTTGCAGAAAAGGCCTTGGGCAGATTGCATTACTTCTTAGGTATTGAAGCCAAGGAAACCTCAAATGGTCTTATTCTAAGTCAACAGAAGCATATCATGGAGTTGCTTCTTAGGGTCAAATAGAAGTTGTCAGACCTATATCTACACCCATGATGATGTCAAATTCAATAGACGCAAGAGCTTCTTTTAGTGACGTTACTCTATACTGGCGCACTGTGGGTGCTTTGCAATATATCACCGTAATCCTACTAGACACTAATTTTGCAGCAACTAGGGTTTGTCAGTATATGCACACTCCTACCAAAGGCCACTAGACAGCTGTGAAGCATATTCTCTATTATTTAAAGGATACTATTCATGAAGGGCTTCACATTCAAGGTATATCATATTCAAATCTCTCAATGATCATCAATGCAAACTAGGTAGGATGTAAACAGAAGATCAATGGGCAGATATTCAGTGATTTTTGGATAGCTTTAGACTCTTGGAGCTCATGAAAATAGATAATGGTATCCAAATCCAGTATGGAGGCAGAGTACAAAGCATTAGCATATGCTACTTCAGAAGCTCTATGGCTGACTCATTTAATAACATATATTGAAGCAAAATTTAGTCAAACTCCAACTATATGGTGTTACAATATTAGAGCAACCTGCTTGGAATCTTGATGCGTGCTCCACAATCAATCCTAGGATGTTGAAATTGATTTACTGTTCATTCAAGAAAAGCTAGCAATATATATCTAAATCAAGCACATCTCAACAAATGAACAGATTGAAGATATTTTTACAAAGCCCCCTTATCAAGGGAAAATTTAGAATATTTTAAGTCCAAGTTGCTTGTGATTGACATCCCCATGCACTTGATGGAGGATGCTAGAGATAAGACAATTTTGGGGAGAACGCAAGAGGACTCAATGTTAAAGTCACATGACAAGCAAGAATCCAGTCCAAGCAAGGATGCACACATGGTTAACTATTATTCCACAATTGTCAAGCAAAGGAAAGTCAAAAAGAGACGTTGGGAGTGTGCTTGAAGACAATAAGGTAACTCTTCATCTATTAAGTAAAATGCAATTCAATCATTGTAAAGTTAACAAAAATAAATATTTGTGCACTGAAAAAATAAAGATGATAAAAGCAAACAAAAAGGCTACCAAAAAATTCAAGAAATGTAGCTACACCATTTTATGCACTCCTCAACAAATCTAGTGGAATTACAGCTGAGTGACAACCTCTGCAAGGATGTAAGCATTAGTCGGATCTCCTAGATCCTAGTTTTGTGTGTCTCTTCCATTGAACCCAAAATTATTTTACCCTCTAGGATGTGTCCTGAGCATGATGCCTATAAGACCAAAATAAGTGGAGGTCAGGACAGACATACAAGAGATCCATCTACAATGGGGAGGTGAGCAAACTAAGTGAAGAGGCAAGACCGACCTGGATCGACCCAATAGGAGGTAGAAGAGATCATAGGGATATATCTCCAAGGACAAGTTAGACATTTTATAAACAGCTTTTGATACAGGAAAAGGGACCATTTTATAAACACATCTAGGTTTTTGAGAAACAATTAGAAATGCATGCATGGAATATAATTCATAAACATAGTTCATAAACAGATGTTCAATCAATACACACTAAAAGATACACTATCATAAATTTTTCCCAAGAGGTTTGGACACCTAAATCAAGTCACTTAAGGATCCAAATCAGCAGTAGCTTCATAATATTTTATGGATATATACCTAGATTAAATCAATGTTTGTGACATTGACTTGTCAACATAGGTTCTAAGAGAGAAAAGTACCAGATTTTTTCATTTGAAACCACTGAAGAGGGGAGAATAGCTTTTGAATTGAGAGGGGTTGCATTTGATACTAGACATCTATGTGAGCATAAATTATTCCATCTCAATTTCATCATTGTTTACAAGCAAATTTTCAAATTTACATATATACTTTAGACTTGGGAAGTTGAATTACCTATACTCCTCTGTTCTCTCATGCGGAGTCCAAAAGATGGGACCCAACCTATAAATACATGTTTTGACTGTTTCCGACACATTTACTATAGATATCAGACCAATGGCTTGACATTCTATTTCACAATCTAGATTCTTATTGTTCTCTTGAGATTAAGTGCAAGGAATGCAAAAACACCTAGAATTTTGAAAAGATACTTATTTTGAAATATAAATGAATCATCATTTATAGGACTTATCAAGCAACAAAAAGTGATAATGATACTTGGTTCACGTCTGGCTCATCATTGATTTTAACCTAATATTTATGCCTATAATTAAGTTATGCATAGTCATATACATGACCCTAGAAATTAGATTCAATTCATGATCTTAGTTCCATCCGAGAATTTGTGGTTGGAAATTTGAGTTACTACATCTGAGATGCAAATTTGTGATAGGGATAAACCTAGAGCTCGTGCAATGATTTAAACATGATCCCCTTGCAATTCATATTTTAAAATTGATATCCAAATTTGCGATACAGATCTATCTAGAGCTTGTGCAATGATTTAAACATGAGTTCCAATGTATTTAGATTCTCTTCCAAATCCAGGTTCAATACAAAATTCAATATTATCATATTAGGAGATCCAAAATCCAAATAAAAATTGTAAATCCAATTTTATTATTTCAGATGTAAATCTGATCCTTAAGATCCAAACTCCTAAACTTGAGATCCATGATACACTTGTGAGTTCTAGGTCCAATTTATGATCCAAAATCTGAATTCAAGATCCAATCTCCAAATCTAGTCTAGGATCTAATATCCTAGGCTCTGTCTATATCCAATTGCATCGTGAGGTCCATATCCAAAATTTAAGAGTCAATATCAACTTGTTTCAGATCTAGAAGCCAATTTAAAAGATCTGGCTTCATATTAATGGTTTCAACTACGATGGAGTTAGGTTTGGACTTGACTAAGGTGTATTGTATCGGGTTTTGGGGCCGGTTTATACTAGCCCCTGGAGGGCTTGGTTGTGGGTTAACTCCAGGTTTAGATCTTGACTAAACAGGAACCTTGGGTTCTAGAGGGCCTGTTATGAGAAGCTTGATTTAGAAATCATTTTGGAAATTCATGATTATTAGGGTGCGCTTAATTAGATATCAGCCTAAATAGGCTTATTCATCTCCACATATATACCATCAAGAGCCCATCCTTCACCTCATTCATTATAAATTAAAATTAAAATGTGCATGTGCATTGTGTAAATCATTTAGGCATGCTTATATCTATACATGATATAATTAACTGAATTGGACACTCTACGAAATATGCATGAAGTACAGCATCAAATTAAAACTGAAATTAAATAATAGAAAGGAAATGATTGACATACCTAACCTCTACACCTAGTTTAGAAATAGAAAAATAAACTACCCTCAGAAGTAGGGAAATAACTTGACTACAGATGCTTAAAGCAAAATGAACATATCATAAACTAAAAGTAGAAATGGAAAACTCGAATTCTATCCAGGAAACCACAAACAAAAGAACAAAACTGGAGACAAGAAAAAAAAGGAAGAAATAAAAAATTACTTGACTTGGACATCCCTGAAGCTTGAGCTTTCCTTTTGAGCACGAACCTGGTTCTCCAAGACTGAGTTTGGTGAGCCTGGCTTGTCACTAATTCAACCAAGCACCTGATTCACACTTTAAATAAACTTTTAAAAGATTAATTGTTATCACCCCAAATTTTTAAAAAAATGGAGCTATTAAAATTTTGGGTCTATTACTTTTAAAATGAATTTTAAATCTAAGTTTAGATCCAAAATCCAAGTTTAGATCCAAATCTAGTATTTCAAACTCAAAATCCAATTATCAAATTCAAATTAGATCCAAAATCCGACTTTCAGATCCAAAATAGGGCAAGACCCATTTGCCCCTCCTTTTGACCAAAAATCTCCTTTTAGAGAGTGATTTTAGTCTTTTTGAATAAATAAGACCAATTTGCCCCTCCTTTTGACCAAAAACCTCCTTTTAGAGAGTGATTTTAGTCTTTTTGGGTAAACAAGACCGATTTGCTCCTCCCTTCGACCAAAAACCTCCTTTTAGAAGGTGATTTTAGTATTTTTTGGTAAACTAGACTGATTTGCCCCTCATTTTGACCGAAAACCTTCTTTGAGAGGGTGATTTTAGTCTTTTTGGTGGGTAAGACTCATTTGCCCCTCCTTTTGACAAAAATACCTTTTTTTAATGGATGATTTTGGTCTTTTTGAGTGGACAAAGACTCAACCCATTTTAAAAAATATCTTTATAAGCCTAATGGCCAATCATACCTATTTTCAAACCATTTCTTTTTCAAAATAATTCGAAATTATGTGAAATTCGGATGAAAAGGGGGTGAAATTCAAAAAAATTCAAATTTAGGGTTTTGGCTCCAAAATCTTCTATAAATAGCCCCACTCCCCCCCTCTTAGACAAGAGTGGCCCTTGGGAGAAACCTTATAATATTCTCACTTGAATACTTAGCGTTTCTCTTGAGCTCTCTCTCTCTCCCTCTTCCTCTTTCCATTTCTCTCCAACTTGGAGCTAGCTACAACACTTCAAGGGAGCACCAAATATCCTCATCTTCATCATCTGGGAGCTTCAT
This sequence comes from Nymphaea thermarum, assembly GCA_011799765.1. Lineage (NCBI taxonomy): Eukaryota > Viridiplantae > Streptophyta > Magnoliopsida > Nymphaeales > Nymphaeaceae > Nymphaea > Nymphaea thermarum. The sequence continues at coordinate 20,591 of JAANDH010001031.1, forward strand.
TCAAGGTGAGTTCAAGTTTATTTCAAGTATGATTGTTCATTTTTCCTAAGTCATTTTCTCATTTAGAGGTATGTAATCATCATCCCTCTCATTTCTTTCCTATTTTCTTTCATCTCTTCTTCCTCTCCCTATGGCCAAAAGAGATAGCTCTCAACTCTATTTTAGAGTCAAGAGGCTATGCTCAAGTGCACCGGGAGCATGAGAAGATAAGATGATCTTTTATTTTCATGCTTAGATCATGCAATCTTTCCTTTTCATATCTTCATTTCCCTCTTGTCATCTCTCCTTGGCCATGCAAGATAGCTCAAATGATCCGGAATCAAGAGCTACTCTTGAGTGCACCGGGAGTATGAGCAAGATGAAACAAAATCTATATCTTCATTTATCTCCAAAAATATACTTGATATATTGTCTTCATTCATCATTCATGCTTGAAATGATACTCATGCATGATATTCTAATCTTCCATTTATATGACTCAATGCAGGATGAGAGTGAGTGTTTGGGGTTGGGATTACTTCTTGTGATTTTTGAGGTTGGGACTTGTCCAACCCAGGAAAAACCTTCACGAAATATGCACATGTTAATATGCATTTGCATGTCATTTTGCGCTAGTTTTTTTCCTAATCACCACATTAGGACTCTAACGAGTTCGTTATATTGCTTGATTTTCTTTCATACCCAACGGTGGAAGAAATATATCCCTTGTGGAACATTTTATGTTTATATATACATCAAATTTTCCAAAACATTTTCAAAAGAAACCTCTCTAATGCGGCCTTGAAGACTTAACTTAGGTCATTGCATGAGCCCAAGTTCCCTTCCGGCCTATATAAAAAATTTAAAGTCGGCTATTTTCAAATCATTCATTGATTTTCATATTTATGAAGACGTATGCGTATATACATGTTATATACGTATGCGTGCACATGAATATCTTTCTTTGTTGTTTCTCTCTCTATGATTTAACATACTTTCATAAACTCTCATATATATATATATATATATATATATATATATATATATATATATATATATATATATATATATATATATATATATATATATATATATATATATATATATATATATATACACACGTGTATTTCTTTTTAAAATCTCTCTTTCTCTTTATAAAATGATCTTCTCTTCTCTATTTGATTTAAACATCATTTTCACAAGATTTCATATATATATATATATATATATATATAAACATGTGTATGAATACGTATCTCTCTTTCTTTTAAATATTTGATTTTATGATTTTCAAGGTCTCTTTCTCTATATCTCTCTTGGGATCAAGTCTTTCATCTTTTCTATTCTTTAATATTTTTTCTTATCATTTAAGATCTTAATTTTTCATTTGCCGACTTCATTAAGACCAAAAATCAAGTAATGACCCAATATTGGATTCATGCTTGATGGTCTACAATCCCTAATCAATTTTCAAAACTTTTTCTTCATATATATGATATTTACAAAAACAAAAATCTTAGATGTATGTTATGGTAGGAATGTCATTAAATGAATGTTGTGGTAGGAATGAATGATTTCTCTTTCAATTATATAGGATCATTGCGTTCATGCATCCACATTCACTTAACATCACTTATGATCACAAACAACTCTCTAAAGAACTTAAGCAAGACGAGATGAAACTCTAACTAGATGGTAACCGAATTAGAGCAAAATCTCAAGCCTACTTAAAGTCTTAAGAAAACACTAAAATGATTTCAAAATGACTTTTTTAGCTTTCCAATGATATTCACAAGGATTTCTTTCTAGCTTTTCCAAACCATTTTACATTCTCAAGCAACTCTTCAAAAAGATGTTTAAGTTAAAACGAAATGCATCAATGATAAACATAGCCCTTGTGTTGGTTACCCCCGGTAAAGGTGTCGAGAACGGTCGATCCTCGAACCGATGGGCGAGTCCCTTTCTTTTCTATTTCAAAACAAAACCTCATTTTTCTGGAGCACTCCAAAACCAATGAAATTTTTGGGACGCAAACAGATGGGGACCGTGATGAGACCCGTCATCGTTTGGCTATAATTTTCATTGATGCATTTCTACAAACTTGAACATCTCGAACATTGCTGATGATAAAGCATGTCCCCAACTTTGGCCTTGACTCCATCGGCATTTCATTACATTGCTTGATGATTTTGTTTCCTCTCTTGCTTATAAGACTAATTGAGGAGGATCAATCATGTTCACTTAGATATAGAATCAAATACAACTCCTCTGAATTTAAGGTTTGTTTGAAAACAATGTTCGTTCTTCTATTTATTTTAATCATCATCTTAGGCAACATTGCATTGGAGACAACTGATTTTTCATGATTTCTCATTTTTCAAAATTTCAATACCTATTTGTCCTGGTCATCATGTTGTCGGGCTTGGTCTTAGGCAGTAGCACAAGACTAAGCCTTACAAGTAGACTACACCTTGGGCGGGAAAGCCCCCTCGTTAGTACCATGAGTGATAATTTGTGGTATATCGATGAGTGTCCAAGAAGAAGTGGATAACCCTTAATTGCCTAATGAAGGATTTTATGCTCGTACTAAGCCTCTTGGCTAAGGTATATTGGCATAAACAATTTGGTCAAACCACATTCAATTAGGGTCCTAAGCTCATTTTAAAATATATGCATGATAAAGGTGACTTTAAAAAATGCTGGATATTTGTCATTATATGATGAATACATGTGTCTCTTCATGCAATCTTTGATCAATTTAATAATCTTGCATCTCATTTTCTCGTTTAAATCAATGTCTTTTTCAATCATTTCTATATAATCTTCAACATGATCATGCTATGAAATCATGTTTGGACCCTACTATCTACATGACATTGATTTTTTGAATATTGTCATCAATTTTTCAAGAATCACTTCAAGATATACATTTTCAATCTCTCGTTTTTTCATGGGTTCAAACCTCATATTCTTAAACATGATAGCCAGTTATTGGCTCAGTTACCAATCTTTGCTTGACTTAGTTCAGACAATCTTTTGCCCTCATTTTTGCCAAATATTTTCCCAAGCTTCAATACTTATGGGATATCTTTCCTCATATTTTACTTCTTCTACAATTTCATTGGATCATCAATTATTCCTTAGCAAATATTTTTTTTTTAGAATTGCTTCAAAATCTATATCTTGTCAATCCCTTGTTTGTCTCCTATTATCAAGTATGCGACCCATCTATTGGTTTGATTACTTACTTTATTTGACTCGAGTCATACATAATTATTTTGGCATCAACACTCATATCTTTCTCCTTGATTTCGTTGGGCTATCATTTATTTCGAATTGATTATCAATCTTTGCTTTACCCGATTATACTTCATCTTCAATCATCAAACACATAGTTTCCATTTATTGGATCCATATGAATCAAACATCATGTATTCATTATACTCTACTAGAAGTCTAATCCTCTCAAAGTTAATATTATTCACAAGTGATAAATTACTCATAATTCTCTCTATTTTCCTATATTATCAACTTCATATCTTGCTATGAAAATCACTATTTACTACAACAAATTCTGTTCATACTAGCTTTATCCCAATTGCGAGTCAAAATTCTTTTATATCCAAGTTCAGATATGTGATATTACCTTTCGCCCTCCCACATTAATTTTTATGCATTTGAGGTCATTTCCATTATTTTCTCAATTTCAATTCATGATCAACACGTGCTTGACTCGGGTCATGCATTCCTTGTTTTTTCACTTATATTTAGCCCAATAATTTTTCAGCTTCAATACATATGGAATGTCTTTCTTCTCATTATACTACTTCCATGATTTTATTGGGCCATCATTTATTCCAAGATTTTTGCTAATGTTTTGATATATTCTATCTTCAATCGTTGGACATCTAATTTTTGACTTACTCATTCACCCCAGTTCAATCTATATCTTCCTGAGTCAAACCTCATATATTTATACTATACTTAAGATTTAATCATTTGAAAATTAAGAATCTCTATTTTCCAACATTATCAACTAGATGTCTCGCCGTGAGAATTACCATCTAGCTATCATATTCTTATAACAAATTTTTCTCCTACAAGCTTTGTTTTAATTTCTTTACCTCAGAAATAAAACATAAATTCTTGCATAACAAAGTTCATATATATGTCATTACCTTGCACCCTCATTTTCCTATTAATGAAAAATATATCAATTATTAGAGTCGCATCCTCCATTTCAACAAAGGCATTCGAAGTGATGAGGGTTCTTTCCTGGCATTGCCACTTGTTATAGAACAACCCATTCAGGAAAGGGGTAAAACCTGACATTATGGACAAAAGAGCAACCTACGCAGGCAAGGGGCTAAACCTGTAATGCAAGCCAAAGCAACCCACGCAGGTAAGGGGTTAAACCTGCACTACAAACCAAAGCAACCCACGCAGGTAAGGGGTTAAACCTACACTGCAAGCCAAAGCAACCCACGTAGGTTAAGAGGTTAAACCTGCAATGCAAGCCAAAACAACCAACGCATGTAAGGTGTTAAACCTACACTGCAAGCCAAAGTAACCCACGCAGGTATGGGGTTTAACCTGCACTGTAAGCTAAAGCAACCCGCGCAGGTAAGGGGTTAAACCTGCATTGCAGGCCAATGCAACCCATACAGGTAAGTGCTTAAACTTGCGATGCAAGTTAAGGCAATCCATTCAAGGAAGTCAAAGCTGAATTTGATATCAGCAAATCCGTGCAGGTAAGGAGTTAAACCTGAAACGTTAGCTCAAACAACCCACGCAGGTAAGGGGTTAAAACCTGAAATGCACTTTCAACATTTTAATCTTTTTAACTAAAATTTTCTTCACTCAAAATTTGGGGTGCTAATCTTTGTTACTAACCACGGCTAGTGACGGCTTAGTAACAAAAAGGGGCATCTGTTATCACCCCAAATTTTTCAAAAAATGAGGCTAATTAAAATTTCGGGTCTATTATTTTTCAAATAAATTTTAAATTTAAGTTTAGATCCAAAATCCAAGTTTAGATCCAAATCTAGCATTTCAAACTCAAAATCGAATTATCAAATTCAAATTAGATCCAAAATCCGACTTTCAGATCCAAAATAGGGCAAGACCCATTTGCCCCTCCTTTTGACCAAAAATCTCCTTTTAGAGGGTGATTTTAGTCTTTTTGAATAAATAAGACCAATTTGCCCCTCCTTTTGACCAAAAACCTTCTTTTAGAGAGTGATTTTAGTTTTTTTGGGTAAACAAGACCGATTAGCTCCTCCTTTCGACCAAAAACCTCCTTTTAGAAGGTGATTTTAGTCTTTTTGGGTAAACAAGACTGATTTGCCCCTCATTTTGACCAAAAACCTTCTTTTAGAGGGTGATTTTAGTCTTTTTGGTGGGTAAGACTCATTTGCCCCTCCTTTTGACAAAAATACCTTTTTTTAATGGGCGATTTTGGTCTTTTTGAGTGGACAAAGACTCAACCCATTTTAAAAAATATCTTTATAAGCCTAATGGCCAATCATACCTATTTTCAAACCATTTCTTTTTCAAAAAAATTCGAAATTATGCGAAATTCGGATGAAAAGGGGGTGAAATTCAAAAAAAAATTCAAATTTAGGGTTTTGACTCCAAAATCCTCTATAAATGGCCCTCACTCCTCCCTCTTAGGCAAGAGTGGCCCTTGGGAGAAACCCTATAATATTCTCACTTGAATACTTAGCGTTTCTCTTGATCTCTCTCTCTCTCCCTCTCTCCCTCTTCCTCTTTCCATTTATCTCTAACTTGGAGCTAGCTACATCACTTCAAGGGAGCACCAAAGATTCTCATCATCATCATCTTGGAGCTTCATTCAAGGTGAGTTCAAGTTTATTTCAAGCATGATTGTTCATTTTTCCTAAGTCATTTTCTCATTTAGAGGTATGTAATCATCATCCCTCTCATTTCTTTCCTATTTTCTTTCCTCTCTTCTTCCTCTCTCAATGGCCAAAAGAGATAGCTCTCAACTCTATTTTAGAGTCAAGAGGCTATGCCCAAGTGCACCGGGAGCATGAGAAGATAAGATGATCTTTTATTTTCATGTTTAGATCATGCAATCTTTCCTTTTCATATCTTCATTTCCATCTTGCCATCTCTCCTTGGCCATGCAAGATAGTTCAAATGATCCGGAATCAAGAACTACTCTTTAGTGCACCGGGAGTATGAGCAAGATGGAACAAAATCTATATCTTCATTTATCTCCAAATAATACTTGATATATTGTCTCCATTCATCATTCATGCTTGAAATGATGCTCATGCATGATATTCTAATCATCCATTTATATGACCCAATGCACGATGAGAGTGAGTGTTTGTGGTTGGGATTACTTATTGTGACTTTTGAGGTTGGGACTTGTCCAACCCAGGAAAAACCTTCACGAAATATGCACATGTTAATATGCATTTGCATGTCATTTTGCGCTAGTTTCTTTCCTAATCACCTCATTAGGACTCTAACGAGTGCCTCGTTATATTGCTTGATTTTCTTTCATACCCAACGGTGGAAGAAATATATCCCTTGTGGAACATTTTATGTTTATATATAAATCATATTTTTCAAAACATTTTCAAAAGAAACCTCTCTAATGCGGCCTTGAAGGCTTAACTTAGGTCATTGCATGAGCCCAAGTTTCTTTCTGGCCTATATCAAAAATTTGAAGTCGGGTATTTTCAAATTATTCATTGATTTGAATATTAATGAAGACGTATGTGTATATACATGTTATGTACGTATGCGTTCTTTGTTGTTTCTCTCTCTATGATTTAACATACTTTTATAAACTCTCATATACGTATATATATATATATATACGTGTATTTCTTTTTAAAATATCTCTTTCTTTTTATAAATTGATCTTCTCTTCTCTATTTGATTTAAACATCATTTTTACAAGATTTCATATACGTATATATATATACATATGTATATATATATAAACATGTGTATGAATACGTATCTCTCTTTCTTTTAAATATTTGATTTTTTGATTTTCAAGGTCTCTTTCTCTATATTTCTCTTTGGATCAAGTCTTTCATCTTTTCTATTCTTTGAATAGTTTTTCTTATCATTTAATATCTTAATTTTTCATTTGCCGACTTCATTAAGACCACAAACCAAGTAATGACCCAAAATTGGATTCATGCTTGATGGTCTACAATCCCTAATCCATTTTCAAAACTTTTCCTTCATATATATGATATTTACAAAAACAAAAATCATAGATGTATGTTATGGTAGGAATGCCATTAGATGAATGTTGTGGTAGGAATGAATGATTTCTTATTCAATCATATAGGATCAATGTATTCATGCATTCACATTCACTTAACATCACAAACATCTCTTAAAGAACTTAAACAAGATGAGATGAAACTCCAACTAGGTGGTAACCGAATTAGTGCAAAATTTCAAGCCTACTTAAAGTCTTAAGAAAACACTAAAATGATTTGAAAATGACTTTTCTATCTTTCCAATGATATTCACAAGGATTTCTTTATAGTTTTCCCAAGCCATTTTACATTCTCAAGCAACTCTTCAAAAATCTTTTCAAAAGTTTGAAACATCAAATATTTTTCTACACCGCATATAGGATCAAAAAGATGTTTAAGTTAAAACGAAATGCATCAATGATAAATATAGTCATTGGGTTGGTTACCCCCGGTAAAGGCGCCGAGAACGGTCGATCCTTGTATCGATGGGCGAGTCCCTTTATTTGCTATTTCAAAACAAAACCTCATTTTTCTGGAGCACCCCAAAACCAATGAAATTTTTGGAATGCAAACATTAACTTTTGACAAGAGCTGGAAATTATGAGAACTTGTGTAGAATTTCACTAGATTTACTATACTCTCTTGAGCTTTGAAGGTTGTGCCTTGGGGGGATGAGTTTCCCTTTTATTGGCACTTCGTAGAATGTTGGATTTGGGGTGCCCTGACCAGACTCACTCTAGGCTAGTTGGGTTTAGATTCAGTCAGTGCATTGATAACTTGGGGTAGGTTCAGGCTTTTAGTAAGTCTGGAATTAAGCTAATTGCAGGTTCAACTTGGGTCAATAGAGTAGGCTCAATATGTTCAATCAAACTTGAAGCAGCCATAGGTTGGGTGCATGCAGGTGCCTAACTTACACTCATGTAGCTCATAACTTGTGTTCACAAAGAAACAATGCATGTATGGAAAATGGTCAATTTTGCCTCTGGCATAGAAACTGGTCCCACAGGTCATGTGGGTGTACCAACTACACTAGGATGTGAGTTAGATTCAGTTCCTGGGGCATGCTGGGTTTCACGTGAAAATTTCATTGTGCCTCTTCAAAATTATATTTTGTCTAAACTAACATGCATAAAAATTACTTATTTTAGAATGATCATGAAGGGAAAAATAGGAAAATGAGTTCTGGGACACACCATTCCAAACTGAACTGGGAAATATTCTATTCAAGTGTATCTGATCGCAACAATAGGAAGAAAAAAGCTAATTCTTGAATTGATAAAAAATGAGCTCATAAGTTAAGCTCCACTCTAAGTAACATGTCTAGAACTGGACAACCTTAGTGCATAGATATAAATGAAATGGAGCTCAATACAGGATGAATTAACTCAAATGGAGTTAAGAATACTCAAATCCTATACTAGAAAACATGATTCCAGCTTAATACAAGCTGAATTGTTCTGGTTGAGCTGAAGCTGTGCTCAAAACTTGCAAAAATTGTTCTGGTTAAACACAAGAAGTTTTGAAAAAAATAAAATAAAAAGATGCCCTAGTTTGAAAAATGGCTTAATTTGATGAGAGATGCTGGTGTTGAAGTGCTTGTTCAAATCAAAATATTGTTCAAGGGATTTTTAAAAGATGTCCTTAGTAGGGAAGAAATTGCATGAAAGTTTTTTTGAAGAGTTCATCATGTGATGTCAAAGTTTCGCTCACTTTAAATTTTGTATCCCATAAAGACATGTTTTCCATGAGTTAGAATTTGCTAGAATCAATGACATCAAGCATTATAAGAAGAATTTCATTTTATTTCCATGACATTAGCGTGGAAAAATTATTTTTGATTTTATGGGGCATCTTATACGATCAATCACAATCTTGATGTCCTGTGGCCATTGGAGATTTCATGGTTTCGGTGGTAAACTTTTGACTTAAGTCCTTATTCTTCAGTAGACATTCTCTCTTGTCTATTTTTTTATTGTCTTTTTTATTTTTATTGTGACTTTTGGCTCTTTTCTTTCCAACTCTTTGATTTTTCTATGACTTTTTTATATCCTTCTTTTGCTAGGGAATAATGTCCCACTACCCCATAGGCTACCCCACAAAGCTCCATTACATTGTTGGTTGTCCATAGTCCTGTCATGTGTAGTGTCATGCCTATCATGATTTCAAGCTTTGGGCCGGCAGCTCTAATACCAGCTGGCCTTGGCGTAACAAGAGTAGAATATCCATTAAACTTATTTACTCACGTTTATAAGACTTAAAAGGACATAAGTAGGCAGATGTTTATAAGTCACATAACTTCGTAGAAAATATGCAAATCAAGCTTTGCATCTACCTGGTACTCTCAAATACTGACCTAGAGGATCATCTATGTTTGCCCCAAGCCTAACTCTCAACGCTCATTTGCAATGTCATACCTACTTAGCTTGGATTAGTTCAACTCATCATTTCAACACAGATTTTACTAGTCTTTCGCATCTGATTGGTCATCAATGTTAGTGACATTTTCTGAACTTTGACTTCCTCCATTTCAGGGAATTCTTTCTCATAATTTATATCATAATCCTGTCAGGGTTCTCCCTTTCAAACATGTTTATCATGATTATGAATTATCATTCTAATAGCATTGACAAGTTCTCATCAAGGTATAGACATTGAAAGTTCATGATGTTGTCTCATTAGGCGACACTTCAAAATTCACCTTGCAATTTCTTGTTCAGGATTTTGTTACGAGTGCTTGTTGTGTGCATGTACGTATCCTATATAGTTATAGATGTATGTCTGCTTGTAAATGCTTGTACTCTTATGAATGTTTGCATGCTTCTGCTCATGTGAATGCTTGTATACTTCTAAATACTTGTCCCTCTAAGTGTAGAATCCACACTTGTAAGCACTTGTAAAGCTTGTGGGTGCTCCTGTTCATTTGCTTGGGTACCTGTGAACTTGTTTGCTTGTAACGGCAGGTAGATGTTGATTCATGCTTTTAAGAGATCCTTGTGAGTTTAAGATTCCATAGAATTTTCTCTTGGGGTTGATAACTTGCAGGCTTTATGAAATTCTTGATGTTTTCCTGAAATTTTCTTCTTATTCAAAAAATGATTTCCAAAAAAAATGTTTTGAAATCTTTGTAATGTCATTCTATTTCATTTTTCATGTTCTAAAAAAGATGCCCCAACATGAGGGATAAATTTGGTTATTTAAAAAAATATTTCGTTGGGGATAGGTACATTGAAGTTATATTAAAAAAAAATCTTCAAATGAAGAACATTTATAAAATTGGCAGTTCAACTCCATTGGCATTAGTCAACTTGTAATAGTTTGCAAGGAGGACTTCCTCGATCATGTAAAGACCATTCCAATTCCAGCCCATTTTCTATGTGGACAATGCTTTCATAGAATAGAATATTTGAGAACCATTTTGTTTCCTTTGAACTTGTGCTCTATGATAGACTTAACATAATGTCGAGTCACTCTCTATCGATAGGATTTTGCATGTTTTGTTGCTTGCAACCTCTATCATTATCTACCTTTGGTAATGAGCAATTCAACTAAAGGTTTGGCCTTTGAAAATGATCAATGGAAAATTCAACTAAAGACACGAGAAGATCAATGTAGACTTTTGTACACATAGTGGCAAGGCAACATCCATTCCATATATGAGTTCAGCATGAGTAGGATTAGTGGGAGTTCTAATTGTGGATATATAAGCCTAGAGTGTATCATGAATCTTCTTGTATTAGTTGTGGCTTGTTTCCAAGATCATTTTCAATATTCTGATCAGAATCCTATTGGTGAATTTGCTGACCATTTGAAGATAATATGCAACATAGAAGTGATGCTTGATCCTAAACTTGGTACATAAACCCCTCACCCTTTCATTATGGAACTCGTACTGTTGTCTGAGACAATGTCATGTGGCACTTCAAATCTTCACATGATGTTCTTATAGATGAATAATACAACACGTTTTGTCTCTACAATTATGAAAGTGACAACTTCGACCGACTTGGTAAAGTATTTTGTCACTACCAAAAATTGTTTGCATATGTTAGATGTAGGTGGGCTAATGGGGCCCACCACATTGAATATCTGCACACAAAAGAGTCACGGTGATACTATTGAATGTAAAGAGGCCACCAGTACATGATTTGAATTGCCCTGCATGTTGGATTTGAGGCATCTCTTCACATGCTTGTACATGGTCGATCAATAGTGGCATGTTCTGATTAACTGCTCCATTAGGGTTTGGTTGCTCTCTTGGCCATGGAAAATCCCTTCATGTGCCTCCTTGATTACTTCTTGTATCTCGTCCTTGTCTAGGTATTGTGAGTATTTTGAATTGAAGCTTCTCCTATACAAGGCTTTGGGTAAGATAAAACACCTTACAGGTAGCTCATTGTTCTTTCTTAGTCTGTTCCTTAATACTTTAATAGCATGGTGCTTTCTTGGGCTCAACTTGATTAACTTCTTCTTGAGCTTTGGAAGTTGGTTGAGTGAGTTGTTTAACTTTGAAAGATTTGCTTGATTCTGCTTTCTTGAATGTGATGACCGAACCTAGACTAGCTAGACCATCAACAAATTGAGTAAACTCCCTTCACACATTGAATAGCTAGATGCTCAAAATCGCCTAAGGCTCGAGTAATCTCTTGATACGAGGCACCTAGAAGGCTTTATGGTTTGGATGACACTCAGAACCTAGACGTTTGAAGCACATGGTCTAGTAAAGACAGAGACAAGTCTTATCACGGTCATCACTTCTATTGACATGATTTTTTTTAACTTTGTATATATACTAGTTAGACTGGTAAAAAAACAATACATGTACTTGTCATTGTTATCTCATGTGGGAATTTGAGAGATTGGACCCAACTTGTTAGCACAACGTTTAACTATTCCTCGCACCTTTAGCAAGGTCATTAGACCAAAATTACACATGGTATTCTAGAGCTTAAGAACTATTTCTTGTGCTATTCTTAAGTGAATGACATGCAAACATGCCTTGAATTTTGAAAATACGCTTGTTTTGAAATCAAAATGAATCATCAGAGATAGGATTTGTGAACCGGGAAAAAACAAACTAAGACTTGGTTCATATCTAGCTCCTCATTGATCAGTTCAACCGAGCCTAAGCTAGCATGTATGCATGTAACTAGATTGGAGACCTGAGAGGCAAACACTGTCTAAGCACTCTTGATTAAGCTCATGGATTGATCCAACTCAAAGATTCGGGATGGATTCATTAAGGTTTTAGTGTTGAAGTCTTTAATGCTATGTCTACATCAAGCATTGGAGTAGGTTTATACGGGTATGCTAAAGAGACCTAATTCTAAGTTTTAGGAAATCAATATAGAGTTTTAGGGTTGCCTTGGTTAAACCCTAAAAGACATAGGGGGTATTTCCAAGACTGGTGACTAGAGAATTAGAGGATTTCGTAATGATTGCTTGATCCAGTCTAGAAACTGTTGGCATTGTAGGTCCCACTCAAATATGATTCCCTTCCTACGGAGCTGGTGAAATGGTTTGCACGTAAGAGCTAGATTGGAAATAAATCTCCTTATTGCTTGTGTCCTGTATTGTAGACTATGCAATTCCTTTATATTGCTTGGGGCTGGAATGACAATAATGGCCTTTACTTTTGTTGGATCTACCTCACTCCCCTTGAAAGGAGAGGAAGGCATAACTGACCTTCATGACTTAGCCTAGAGAGAGGAAAACAAACACTATATAGGAAAATAGGAAATGGCCTATACTAGAGCTTGGTTAAGGAATTAAACTATCCTAAGTATAGAAATTACACTACCCTAGGGCAGAAAAGAAAACTTGTACTAAACATGCTATGCATGAAAATACCTTAGGCATGGTTCTAAGAAAATAGAAAAAAAGAAAACAAAAGGTACAAAAATTACCTTACTAATTGCTACACTAGACCTGGACCTCGACCAACCTGACTCACTTAGGCCTTTGCTAGAAGACTTTGTTAACTGCTACCGCAACTCCTAGCGTAGACTTAAGGTGAAGATAGTTTTGGCTTGAAGGGCTTTTCTACTGGGGACCAAGCGAGTAAACAACTAGGGGAAGAGTTTTCTCCACTTGCTTGCCTATTTTCTAGGTGTAAAGTGCCTTGGAATTTGGCGCCTTGGCCTTTATCCAAATTTGCCTATTATAGGCTCTTAAGGGAAGTAAAAACTTCATAACAATAGATATGGAACTAAACTTTGACTCTTAAAACACACTCCCCCTGCCCCCCTCCTCCTTTTGACATTTTGTATATGATTATGTATGAAAACAAGATTTGAGGCTTGAAAACTGATCTACACAAATAATAGAAGAGTTTTACAAAGTCTATCAACTATGCACTAGTGAGAGAAATTGAGGAGAATATCATGCAGAAACCACTAACATATAATGCTCATATAATTGGCAGCATGAATGAATGTTTGGACTCAATGTGTTTAGACCTTGGATTGAGATCAGAATCTAAGATCGACATTATGATTTGGATCTAGAGAAACTTCTAGAGAGTTGATCTTGGGTTACGATATTCAATCTGGACCAGAGACATGAAGTGAATATCTAGATCTAAAGATATACAAATTAAAGATCTAGAATTTGATATACAGATTTGGATTGAAGACCTAGAAATAGATTTGCCCTGGCCAGGCTCAACTAGAGCTGTGTTCAGACATATTGAGTTCAAAGTGACCTAGGCTAGGTCAGTTCTGGGTTCAGTCTAGACTGGGATTGATACAGGATTCTACTGAGCTTGGGCCAGGCTGGCTCAATTATAAGTCCCTAAGTTAATGCATGACCTATATTTAAGTGTATAAAAAATAATACTTAGGTTTATGTCGAAATAGTGCATTCATTAAAAATGGACAATTTCCCCTTAGAACAGAAACTGGGTTCTATCAGTCATGTGGGCAGACTAACTACACCCCATGATGGATTTGGTGAAGTTATAGGCACATGCCAAATTCTAAGTCAAAATTCCACCGTTTGCCTACTCAAAAATGCTTTGTTTTAAATCACTAACACGCAAATGACTTATTTTAGAGTGATCATGAAAGGCAATATGGGAAACATGATTTAGGGCATGCCAGCCCAAACTGAACATCGAAATACTCCGGTGAAGTGTATCTGATTGCAAATCAGTGAAGAAACTAGAAAGGGGACTTTGAGGATCGAGTTGCACGCACCAAGGTCGTGCATGCAACAGATATGCACCAAAAAAAAATGAGGGAGTTGAGGTATTTTGAGAATTTTTGAAAAAGAAATATCTTCTTGGGACTTTTATCTTTTTCACTACTTTCTTTTGTCTTTATAGGAAGTTTCCCCTTTTACTGGCCAGAGGTATTATGGTCACTACATACTTCAGTGCATAACTTTTTTTGTGCACATTGGTGTGCCCATAACCAGCCTCGCTTCAATATGTGTATTGCGCGTTAAGTAAAGGAAGGAACGGGTATCATATTCAGGTTGCTTTTAAAATATGTTACCGAGTTTCAAACCGAGATCTCCTTAATTGCTCATGGATGTTTTTCATCTTACAATTGGGAACCAGCTTTGCTTGTTCGTCGATTAATGCCCCTTAATTGATCAAACCATAACTTGCTAATAAATGGCTATCTTACGCTAGCAAATTTCCAATATATGGCTGAATTAGAACGATAGTCTTATGAATGACGACGACGATGATGATAGTTAATGAACACTAACGTTCATGAATGATGATGGCGATGACGGGCGAGGAGAGTAAATGGAAAAGGACATTGTAGACTCTTTACAGGCCTTCGTCAAAATGTAGGGATGGAGGCTCATTACACTTAGTGTCTAAAATTTTGAACGAATTCTCTGATCTCCCGGAATTGTAACTTCAAGGAGATGACGGGAGACTGCCCTTTTCTTTTCCTTTTTTAATGTGAGAGCCCTATGTATGTCCAGGCATTGCCTTGTTCAAAAAAATTTAAACCGGGATGGGCTTGTGTGCCAAAGTCAAGGTAACAATTAGGAAATTAACTTTGCCTTAAATTTCAGGCAGTAGGTCCTTTCTTTGACACCTTTCCTGTTCTCCTTTTGCGACCTACTTACCACTTATATTAATGCTCATTCAATGTTCGATCATGATGAATTTTTTTTTTTTCAGTTTTCCCATGTATTATGACACCATTAAAAAAAATTAGTTTTTCTTAATTTTCCCTTTCTAAGTTTCAATTAGTTGATAGGTTTACTGAGAGTTTCTAATTATAAAAACTCCATTTTTATCAGGATCCCCGCTGGCTTTAGCCAGCCTTCTGACGATTACGCTAAGAATTCCCTGCAGGTAACTGTGATTAAGGCGGTGTTTTATGGTTTTAATTTGTGGTTAAAGAATGAAAATTCTAGAATCATCATTCTTCCTCAAACTGAAATGGAATCAAAATTCCAAGATGTAGTTTCTTGATTCCGAAAACAAAATTCCCCATTTGTTGAACAATTTCAATTTCTTAAAAATTGAGCATTTTGATTCTAAAATTTCATGATTCTATACATATCAAACATTCTTAAGGTAAAATCACCAAACTTATTATGAAGAAGTTGCTCTGAAGTTAAATCGAATTCATGATTATCCATGTTAATCCATCGTCAAGTTATAGTGGCAGTAGGGGTCATTTGGCAGTCAAAACACTCCAAATCTGTCTCAAATATTGAGTAGATTTTTGGAACACTAGAACAACTCTAATTTATATTTGAAGCAGATTCGTTGGACGCTGAATGTCCTTGCTACCTAACGACCCTGTATGTACCAAAAGCCTATCAAGGAAATAGAATTCATTTCAGTTCTTTATCGATATATATTAGGCAGATCAGACCGGCTGACGCTCGATCCTTCCCGGTGGACGGTTCAAATTTAAGTTCATTTTGATATATTTACATTTTTGCAAGGGCAAAAGGAGATAGAGGACTTAATATGTGGATTGAAGAAACCCTTTTGTGGTTCATTTCCGATCCACAAAGTAGGCTTTATTGTACTAATGATGTGATATTTGCTTCTTTAACCTTTAAATATTTTGTATAATAGTGTTAACATTTCACTTTAAACTTGAAAACTTATATTTTCCCACTTTGAACTGAAATTTAGTTTTTAGAGCATGTTTTTCATTTTCATTTTCATTTTCACTTCCACTTTTATCCTTTTTTTCTTCCCACTTTTTCTATTGCCAACTAGCTGAGGTTAGGCAGATAGACGTGTGCTGCAGCTAAGAGATGCATCTTGTTTTGAAGTTCTGAAAGCTATAGATCTCCTAATCTTGTCACTAGGGATGTCAATGGATTGAATTCAAAGAAAATATACTCTTAACTACATCCACTTTTTTGAATATTTGAATTCAGATTGGAATATGAATAAAGAAAATCCATATCTGAATCTGAATCCAAAATCTAATTTCACGATATGAAACTGACTTTTTACATTCATATCTGAATATGCATTCAAATTTTGAACCAAAATCTGATTCATTTTCAAAATATAAGAACATTGGATATAGAATATTTATTTAAAATTAAATCCAACCCAAATATACCAAAATCTAAATCCGAATCAAATCGAATACCATTTCTTAAATCTAAATCCACTCTAATTTCTTAATCAGTTTTTTTTTTCTTATCCGATTTTTTTTCAAAAGAGTTCGGTCAGATATTCAATTCAAATCATATATAGACATCCCAATTTATCACAGTTGATGGCGCTCCTGTTAGGAATCGTAAACAGATCTACTTCGTCATGCCTTAAATTAGATCTAACTAGCACACATTAATTGAATAATGTATACATATTTGATCAAAACGGTCTTCTGATTTCAAAAGGATTGAACATTTTCAAAAAGTCCTAGATCTGAGAGGGAAGTTAAAGTCGCCCAACATTAATTCCTGCAATTGATAAAAGAACACAGCAAATTTTAAAAGCAAGTTATATAATATTATATATATATTTGGATTTTTCTTTTTTAAAGCGCTCTATTTCAAGCACAAGATTGGCATTTATTGAAATGAAAAGAGTTCGCATTGTCTCTCCTTTTTCTGAAAAGAAATGGACCTTCCTGTGGATTTTCAAAAACTTATTGAGGGAAGGAGAAGTTTTGGCATTGTACGTTAGAGAGTGGGGGTTGCCGGAGAATGCGTTGGGGGCGACACGAGGGAGGATATAAAGGCAATCGAGGGGAAGCTGACACATTGAACAGTTGCACCCCAAAATGTCCAGCCGCTGACGCCCCACCAAATACTCTTAGTCAAGGACGAACATAGACCCTCGCGCGTCCCGCCTCACGCCTCACGGAGACGATGCGCTTCAGTGACTTTTTTTAAGTAATGAAAGAAATATCAGTTTATTTCTTTAAGTAGTTACTTGTACATGAAAAGATTAATGCGTGAAGCGATGTTTGATGTAACATGAGAAAATAAATATTACTAAACAATATTACCTTAACATCATTCGGCAGAAAACGGTTTACACAAAGAAAGTACAAGCATTCACGTTTCTAGATGTTCCAAAAAAAAAAAAAATCATATGTTCACCTAATTAATTATAACTACTTGTAAATGAGATATTTAAGTGATCGAATGTCTTGATTCTTAACTTTTTTTTTTTGCTAGAACCAAACTTGGTTAGGATGGGTTTGAATATGTTAGATTAAAGAGTTCAAGCTTAGTGTACCTAGGAATGAATCGAACCATTATAGTGGTATCAGAGTATAGCTCAACACTTGAACCTATAGTCTCATATGTATACACATATATGAAAGTATAACACTTTAAATGTTTAATCAAGTATTATTAAAGACCTACAATATAATATGGTTATTTAAGTGAATGGTTATCAAGATTCTTAACATTTTTTCTTGAAAACTAGACTTATAAAAAGGTAGGTTAATCCATCAAACCAGAGCCTATGCCCAATATAAGAGTGGGTGAGCTGTATATATATATATTGCTATGTATACAATTGAATATATTGCTTCTTTATATTGTAATGCTGCTCTTAAAGAATAATACTAAATTGATCAGTCTGGCCTTATTCGTTAATGCATGTGTTCTCCATGGTATATAAGCTCGAAAGTTTGTTGTTATAAATATGTTCCACATTTCTTTTATCGAGATTTAGATGGAGAAATAATATGATAATGATAATAATAATAATGATACGACGTCGATGGTGACATGACATGATGGATGGGTTGGAAGAGAGATCTGATTGACATATACACATGTAGCCGCTGATCAGATGTGGTACTTGACGGTGCAGCCGACACCCTCTAAACCCAAAGCTCTTGAACCAACGCAGTTGCTGGAATGCTTGTATGCCCTGCCTTCCTTCTATTTCCACAACTCCAGGTATATATATATATATATATATATATATATATATATATATATAATGTCTCTCTAAGGCCCTCCACTGTGAGGTTGTTTTCAAATTGCCATTCCCTCAACGGGCTCCTTGGCTTTTCAAATTTTCAAATTTAGAGAATTAATGATATGAATTCAGGAGCGCTAGCTGAATTGAATTAATTTCTCATAAACATGGTCAAAATAAGTGTGCAGAAAGGACTTTAATTTCCTTGTGTGACGATTTCTCTTATTTGAATGAACATGGAGAGAGAGTTGAGGGGAGAGAGAGAGAGCAGATGAAGTAAGTTAAAATGATTTACAAAGCATGTGGAGAAGCAAATAAATACGCAGTCCTTGTTTTGAGAACCTAGTAAGTTCCCCATTCAATACTGCAAGCAGTAGCTGCATGCCAATTAGCAAGTAATTACAGATAACACAGCGGAGATTAATTTCATTACATCACTGGGAGATACATACGTATGCAGGCATGCATGTGCTTGGGTGCACGCTTGCACACGCACACAGGGGTGGAGGAGCTAGAATTTTTCTCTTGGGGGCTGAACTTTCATGGGATACATTGAATATAATTTTTGAAAAAATTTCACAAGGTTGAATGCCTGTTTTTCAAAAGTTTTGTAGACACCAAATATAGGCACACATACACTCACGTCTTCCTTACGTGCAGCTTCTTTGATTTCATTTATTTGGCATGGTGCCCTCGAATTACATATGTTTTCCAATAAAGATAACTATATATATATATATATATATATATATATATATATATATATATATATATATATATATATATATATATATATATATATATATATATATATATATATATATATATATATATATATATATTTCATTTGCCATGAATTGTGAAGCCTTCATTGAGATAATGTGATTAATAGGATTCGATATACAAGTGAACCAAGAAAAACAAAATGCCAGCCACAGTCATTTGCGTGCATACACAGCCTTCTCTCTCTCTCTCTCTAAATTTAATGGATGCCATAAGTAGTAGGCAGTGGGTTTATACAAGATGAAAGCATAGGAGAATTAATGAGGGACCCGTGGGCTTGAAACAAGTACTCTCATTCATTGAGGGCACTATGGACATTGCCTGCCTACCAAACCACTTGTACATTCTCTTAATGACGGATGGCGTTTCAGGCAACCCCAAGGACCTCAAACCCCATCCCTCCAACCACCAGGACACAACCCATTTTATATTTGCCCAAATATTTTGCCAACCATCTGTGCATAAACCATAGCATGGGGGACAACTTCTAGCCCCACCCCCCTTCTGGGACTGTCTTCTCTCCCTCTCCCATCTCTCCCCTTCCCCATAAACCCCTCTCTCTCTCTTATATTGGTTGCACATTAGCTGAAAAGCCCAAACTCTTCCCTTCTCTTCTCTTTCCTGGTTTCTGTCTCTCTCTAGCTACACTTCCTACATCTTCTGCTTAGCTCTTCCTGTCGCCCAACATGAATGATCCCTACTCCTACATGTACAGAGGATGGCTTAACTATAACTCCCTTCGCTATCATCACCACCGCCAGCAACAGTCTGGCTACCCTCTTCTCACTTCGTCTTCTTTGTATTACAATTATCAATCTGCTATCACTGTTGCAGAGGCACCAGAGTCCCCACCCCTCAGAGAAGCGCTTCCTTTACTGAACTTGAGCCCGAGGAAGGATGATGATGATGTGAAGAAAGTGCAGGAAACGTCGTCTGTCGTGGATGAGGCGGACAAAGCGGGGGTGAAGAGCTCCGGCAGCAATAATACTGTTGATGAGTGTGATGATGAAACGGTGACGGTGGCCCTGCACATAGGATTGCCTCTGCCCAGCCATGGGGAGGCCATCGACCTTCCTACGCAGGTGACCTCCTCCTCCTCTTCCTCCAACCCTGAAGCCGACAAGGATGAGGCTGGTGGGTACCCTGCAAACAGGCTGAACAAGGGTCAATACTGGATCCCCACTCCTTCTCAGATATTGATTGGCCCTACTCAGTTTGCTTGCCCTGTCTGTTCCAAGACCTTCAACCGCTACAATAATATGCAGGTCATCATCTCTCTTTAGATCTCTCTCTCTCATTCTCATTCTCATTCAGATTTCTGATGCTTTGTCTGAGATCTTGTCATGATCCATATCTATATCAGGATTCCTTTCATAGATTTGGTGTTGGCAGATGATTTTTGGGTCATTTTCTATTTCAGCTTTTTGTGTTTCCACGTGTGATTTAGTTTTCAGGACGCGCTTTTCATGTTCTCTAGAATTCCTAGAAGGCTTTGGCCTTTTGGCTATGTATCTTCGTTCGCTGTGCTTCCCTCTTGATTTACTTTTCTTTTATTCCGATAGTAGTGCCCAGATTATCATAAGCGGACTATGTCCTCAGATTTTTCATTCAGGTGTTGAATTTCTTCTCTTTTATTCTCCATCTGGTAATTCATGTTAACACACATGAGCAATGTTGGTATGTTGTTGAGAAAGATATATATCCATTTCATCTTTGTTCTTAGTTTTCTTGCACTCACGATCTTTTATTTTGTCTAGCATATGAAACCTTGTCATCTGCAACCCTCAATATCTAGCCATCGTGCTTCTCTTTTGTTTGGGTTGGGGGTAGCTACCGGTTTCAGGTACCTCACAAAAAGAAAGAAAGAAAGAAAGAAAGAAAGATAGAGAGAGAGAGAGAGAGAGAGAGAGAGAGAGAGAGAGAGAGAGAGAGAGAGAGAGAGAGAGAGAGAGAGAGAGTTGGAGAGAATAAGTTTTGGCCAGGTTGATTACTTCCATAGTTGTTCTTAGAATAAGGTTGCGAACAGACACATAGAGCTGATCTTTCTGAAGACAATAAGGTCTACTGGTCCACAACACACAGAGAGGTCAACTTTTACGCGACAGATGGTGTGTACGACTGAACAATCCATGAGTTTTGTTTCGTCTCGCTTTTGTACTACGGCTTGGAGGAACGTGCATTTGCAGAGTGTGTAAATTAGGCCACTGAAAGTTCCCCCATGAACTATTGCCAGGCCTCTGGATCCATGCTCAATCCGAAAATCTTCCTGCTATCAGACAGCTATTTATTTAATTGAGAAACCATTACAGCATCTCTTTATGATCAGCGCTTTCTCTTTCTAAAAGTACAGTGGTAAACAGTCCTTCTATCTCTCTTTCTCTCTCTCTCTCTCTCGTAAAATACCCCACCCCCCAGTATTTTTTTTTTTTTTTTAAAAGATGTTCCGCACACACCATCGAATGTGTAGCATCATATTAGTTCAACGCAGATGTAACTTAAGATATTGAAGGCAAGGGGAATAGGGGGCCTTTGGGACCTTATTCCAAGCAGAAGGAATGAACCTCTCACTCAGCTGAAATGTAGTATCACATTGTATACATAAAAGAGGAAAACGAAAATCGATGGATTATGATTCAAATGGCAGACACTTTTGGTTTTTACTTTTTACCTTCCTTTTAATTGCAGGAAATGTAAAGTAGATGCTAAAGGCTCATAAATTGATAATAAAATTGACGTGATGACGCCTCACCGTATTTGCAGTGGGAACTCTAAGCACGGTTAATATTTAAGTGGTTTTTCAGCTATTCGAATGGCTTTCTTACTGATGAGTTGATTTAGCAATAACAACTCGAAAGCCAGTGATCGTTAGGTTTCATTGCCTTCCTTTATTATAAGCTACTTCATTCATTGGTCATTATTTGTCATTACTGCCATTATGCATTTGATTCCATCAAACCTTCACTGAAGTTCATGGCCTTTACCTTTCTGGACAGCTGCTTTTGATCTTTCTCTCTCTCCTTCTTTTACTGTACACACACGTGTGTGTGTTGTATCCACACAATGAAAGAGAGTGAGACAGAGAGATAGAGAAAGGGTATTACTCAAGAGAGAAGTTCTAAGTTCATCGGCGTGAAATCCTGCATCGCGTTTTTCTGTTTATGTACAGTCGAGTCCTTCCTCTCAGCCAAAGATGTTGCAGACATTCGATGCTATGACATCGTATCAATTCGTGATGTGCAGGGATCTTGTGTGGGCAGTTGCCCACACTATCCACAAAATTTCTTCATTTACATATTGATGGTCTGAACAATTTGCTCATTTGTATATATTGGTGCCTCTAAGAATACAAAGTTATTTGAATCGGTGCCCCTCAACCCAGAATCTGCCACTGCTCTCTCTCATGTCTTCTAAGCTTCACAGTGCTGTGCTGTAGGGCTCAACAATATTAAAGTTCCATGCAATTCTTTTATGTTTTTCTTTCTGATCTCCACTAAAGGAATCAAGTTTTCATATTGACAGATGCATATGTGGGGTCATGGATCTCAATACAGAAAAGGGCCGGAGTCTCTTAGGGGAACACAACCAACTGCCATGCTGAGGCTTCCTTGCTATTGCTGCTCTCCTGGGTGCAGGAACAACATCGATCATCCGAGAGCGAAGCCATTGAAGGACTTTAGGACCTTACAGACACACTACAAGAGGAAGCACGGGATCAAGCCTTTCATGTGCAGGAAGTGTGGGAAGGCCTTTGCCGTGAGAGGGGACTGGAGAACGCATGAGAAGAACTGCGGGAAACTGTGGTACTGTGCATGTGGCTCCGACTTCAAGCACAAACGCTCGCTCAAGGATCACATCAAGGCCTTCGGGAACGGCCATGCTGCTTACGGTATAGACATTTTTGAGGAGGACGACGATCCTGCCTCTGAAATTGAGCAGGACGATGATTCTCAGTGAATATCTGTTCGCCAGATGCTCGATCAGGTTTGTGTTGTTCAAACGCTTTGTAATTACTCAGATGTAGCGGTTTTCGTCTTCCCGTGTCCAAGTTGATTTGGCATAGCTTTTCCTTCAGCTTAATTTGCGAAATGAAAGTAATGGTGAATGTTAATTTGTTCTAATCATAAGTGCATCTCTTTCCATCGTTGCTGCTTGTGCAATGGACTACAATGCTCTCTCTCTCTCTCTCTCTCTCTCTCTCTCTCTCTCTCTCTCTCTCTCTCGTCCACATATTAGATATATCAAGAGAGAGGGATTGATAATGATGTGATGGAATGTACCCGTCCGGGTGCAGCTAGTCACTTCAGTTTATGTACATGTATTCAACAGATATAGTTAGGGCTTTGAGGGCTATATCATAGATGAAAAAAAATCGTGAAATATGATGTACACATTAGATTATTTGATTTTTGTACTTGGTTTCATGGTTTTAGAAACTCTAAACACATTATATATGAGTGATTGGTAGGTACCAGACCACTTGTGTAAGGGATAAAAACTAGACCTCTTAAATTCATGTTAAAAAGTGGTTTGAACAAAAATATGAACCTTTAATGTGTTTATAAACACTGATTTAATAAAAATCATGTTTTATTTCAAATAATTTTTGTTAAAATATTGATCTTTATAAAACCAAAATTTTGACGTTACAAGAGCCGTTTATTTTTCTACTATTACAAAAACATAATTTAAGTAAGAGAACAACTAACTTAATATATGTTTTTCATCAAATCATTCTTTACTAACTTTTCTCTCTCTCTCTCTCTCTCTCTCTCTCTCTCTATATATATATATATATATATATATATATATATATATATATATATATATATATATATATATATATATATATATATATATATATAGAGAGAGAGAGAGAGAGAGAGAGAGAGAGAGAGAGAGGGAGAGACGACCAAGATAATGAAACCATCGAAATAAACATAAAAGAGGGTATCAGGAGTTTGAAATCTTGAAACACACTAGAGAGAGAGTGTGTATGTGTGCGTAAGTGTGAAAAATTAACATTCCAGAGGAAGAGAAAACTATAGGTAAAGGTTTTGTTGGGTGAGAAGTTGAATGAAAGCTTTCCCTTTAAAAGAGTTGATTGTTCTTTCCATTATATAGTTTTCTTTTTTTGTCTAGTGTGTGATGGTCGTGCACGTAAAAAAAAAAAACATGCATTTTCATGCATATTACAGAAGCAGTTTATTGTTTCACTCAAGCTGATAAGGGAAGCAACTGTTCCACTGAAAGTTGCGTGATTAAGATGGAACTGGATAGAAAACGTGTGCTGGATCCGTAACAGCTTGTTTGGCAAAACAGTGTGGAGCAAACACGGAAGCATCAAAATTCTAAAGTTTCTGATGACAATGCTGGAAATTCATTGGCATCATCAGGGGTGAAGGGAATGATTCTAAATTAAGAAGGCTGTTGTTCGAGATAACCGATACCGTGAAAGACTCTAAGCTTTCTTGTCATGGACGCTTCTTATCTTCATGGAGAATTTTGCCAATCAATTTTGAAACGACAGCCCCAACTTGGTCTATTTCTTTGCTTCGCCCATTTTAGCACCGAACTTGACCCTTAGGACATGACATATTATGGTAGATCGCCGCCCCATCAACAATTGCAAAAGAACATCTAACAAGTAGCAGGGTCAAAAAAAATTGGTTAATTGGCAGTAAGTATAAATTTTTAAAATTTTATGAAGCAACAATATGTAAATTGAAAAAATTGTTTAGAAATATCAATAAAATGAAAAGTTTTTTGAAGTCCCTATAGGCAATTATCCATACTTAACAGAGACCTAACTCCGCCCCTACATCTAACTAATTTGAAAGATTAGAATCAAGTTAACCAAAGGGGAAAAAAAAAAAGGATTTCTAATCCCAAGTCGCTACCAACGAAAAACTATTGCCATTTCTCCATGTCAATGGAATTTAGATAGACATCGTGCAAGTAAACGTTGGGTTGCATAATTAATATGAGAAAGGGAGCCAGAGCATTGATGGCCTGCCTGGTGAGGCATAGTGTAACATGTCAGGTCAGGCGGCATGTTAGTCCTATGTGATCAGTTCTATCGACGTTGGCATTATTATATCCTTGTGCCAATTGAGGGAAAGTTAGAAGAGGGGAAGCTACTAGTTGATATATAGCGTAGGCTTCACCTTAAGCATCGACACAGCCTTGGATTCATGGAGAAGGGAGAATGAGAGGAGGGAATTTCGGCTCTCATTCGGGTACCTGAGTGTGTCAATTGAGGGAAAGGCACAAGAGAAGCAATGTACTAATTGACATATCGCGTAGGCTCTACCTCAAACATTGACACAGCCTTGGACTCATGGAGAAGGGAGAAAGAGAAAGGGGATTTCGGCTCTCACCCGGATATCCGGGTAAGAAGATAAAAAGACTCCTCCCACTCACTCACCTAACATTCCATGTCGACACGGAAAGTTAAATAACTGGTGCCCAAGTGCACAATGACAGCAATGCCTCCGAATATAAAAAGCTATTATTATCAGCACAAAGTGGAATGAAAATTAAGAAAATAACATTTTTCGACAAATTATCAAGAATAGTTGTATTAGGGGGACATGCTGGTTGTGAAGCATCAACCACTGAATATAGTGACCCCTAGCTCCTAGCTACTGCATTCTAAAAGCAAGGGGACAACTTGGTAATCATAAGGGATGCCTGAATGAGCAAAAGAAAAAGAAGACAGAAAGAAAAATTTCATCCATTAAGTATAAATTATGAAAATCCTTTTTACTAAAACTTTTACCGCCGTTTGAAATTATACACTCCGTTTCAGCTACAATTAAGGTTTTAAAAATTTATCCATACGGGCTCAAAAAAATGTTTATTTTATATTGAAACTCTATGACAGTTTTTCTATACATGTACGTCTTAAAAATTTAAAATTATGTAAGTAGTACCTTTTAGCCAGAATTTATCAGAATTTTCTGGCTCCGACATGCTACCAGAGAGAGAGAGAAAGTCAATTATATAGTTAATTAGTTATACCAAGTAGTGTGTGCTAATTGCATGGTTAATTAGTTATACTAAGCATGTAAATATGTGAATCGTATGAATTGATCATGAACTCTCCACGCCCAATCAATTTCATTAATAGCTCATATGGTATCACCCTGAAGAGTCACTTTCCAAAGTCATGGTATTTACTATTATTTATTTCTTTTTGCATAACTACTGAACTTGATTACAAGTTAAATTCATCGCAGCACTTGTAATCAGGTCACATTTATAATATATATATATATATATATATATATATATATATATATATATATATATATATATATATATATATATATATATATCGCCTGGTAAGCGCGAGAACTACATGCATTAAATTTTCTAGTCAATATCGACAACAATTGGTTTGAACGCCTTGTGTCGATGGGGAAAAAAAAGGAAAAGAAAAAGCACTATGAAAATAATTAAGCAGGTTCGACGGCCCCCACGCAACGTCAGTCAAAAGGGCTTCAGGACGAGTCATGTCAGGGACAACCCATCATCCTTTATGCTCATCTTTTCATTCCCGTCCACCGCCCCTTCATTCACTCTTGCACGACAGAGCGCCATTGCTGCAGCAATCATTTCCCACATCCATCTCCCTCGCTCTCTCACTGCACAACGAAATTAAGGTACGCGGTAATCAATTGAAGACAGAGCATGTGCAAACGCCAAGTGCAAATATTTCACGAGTTCGTGGAACAGTAGGCGGGGGAAATCGCCAATCCAAAGTGTCTTTATGGGCCTGCTGCAGATGGGAGGAAGAGAGATTTTTTTAAATTTTTTGAGAAAGGGGAAGAGGGCTCCCACCCCCATGGCAGTTCATGTAGCAACAAAAGCAAAAGCGGGATGGATGGAGTCGATGAGGATGATAGCTCACATGCTGACAGCAGAATTCAATTGTCCCCCCACCCCCCTTCTCAACAGCAGCCTCGTTTCTATAATGCCTAGGTGCACCCCACACCTCCTCTCCAAACCACTTATTTTGGATGATTTGGTTTTTTTATCTTTAATTTAAAAAAACAAATTTTGATGACAGCCCATCTAACATTTGATGTCCTTCTAAATGACCACCTACCTTATATGAGTAATTTTCAAGCCAACGCCTCCCCTTTTTTGAGTGATATAGCATGAGATCGTCAATTTGATTTTTATGGGCACTATTTCCTGCAAGCAGTAAGTGAACAACAGTTCTCGCTCCAAACAATAGTTTCTTTATACTAACTATTGTTGATCTTTGGTTTTTTTCTTTTTTGTGAGATGTTATTTGCATTCTTGAAGAGCTGAGTCAGCCTTTAGATCTATTGTGTATGGAGCATGGCAGATCTTTTGGTGCTATCATTTCCTTTGTATAGATCATTTTGCTCAATAAAAGTAGGGGGCCGCATCCCCCCAGCCAAACTGTTATTGTTTGTTTTTTACCTAGGTCGTGAAACGGCTTTGGACCACAGAGATAAGAAGAAAAAGAAAGGAGTTTCGACCTCTATCCCACTTTTTTTTTACCATTTTCCTAACTTTTTTTTTTCTCACTTCAAGTTGTTGAATGAAAGTTATGGCTCTTTTTACAATAATAAACTGGACGTTTAGCTTGTTATATCTCTTTCTTTGCCGACCAAGAGGGAAAAGGACGTCGCACCATCTGGATTTAATGTGAATTGCATAAATTATGCCTAAATGCACTGGCTTCAATTAGCAATTACTAGAAGCTAGACTGAAAGGGTCTTTATTGGATTAATGAAAGTAAGTTGGTCCTTAAAACGAAACTGGTGAGTTTTTCATTTTATAATATGGTTACGGGCGAAAGCACATATAACAACAATACTAATGCATTGGGCGACGCTCAATCGAACGATATAGTGGGGAACCACTTTGTCCCCTCAAGTCTTAACACGAGAACTGAGAATTCCAAGAGGTGTGAATCCATTTTGTTCTTGAAAATCCCACGAGAGAGAGAGAGAGAGAGAGAGAGAGCTCTGGAGGAACGTTTGACAAGAAGAAGAAAAGTTTAGAGTGGTAAGGACGTTGAAAATCCTTTTTCCTTTCTTGTTGTGGCCATCCCTCCTAGGGCCATACGCAAGATTTTCGGGTTACTTTTCAATTGTTTTTCTACTAACCTTTCTTTGATGCGGATGTTAGGAACCTTTCGTGATGCGGATGCAAAAGAAATGAAACAAAAAAAGAAAAGCTTTAAAAAATAATAACTAATGATACGGTAACTTCTGGCCAAATTATGTTTAAGCAACGGGCCGAAGAAGTTTAGAATCTAATTATTTAGTTTTCTTATTAACCTACTTTATCCATTTTTGCCTACTACTAAAATCTTCATCTCTCCTGTTTATCATGGCAGAACCCCATGTAGTATGGTGTGTGGGCAATTGCCCCTCCAACCAAAATTTCTTGCTCTACCACTGCTGTTTATGATGATTTACAGTTTAGAAAGTCTGGAGGCAAAGTCCCCTCAAACATGCAGGCGTGTAAGCTTACATATACATGATCTAGTGCACTAGAGGACACAAAATGGTATGTTTGTGTTGAAGCCCCTCTCAAGTTTTGCCTACATGAATATGTCTGTTAGAAATTATGCATTACCTCATATGCAAATTCTAATGTGTGGCAAGAGGTAGTATCCCACCAACTTGTTTTTGCTTTAGGCACCTGTTCGCATCCCCAAAAAATTTATTTGAGTTTTTGGAGTGCTTCAGAAAAATGAGATTTTATTTTGAAAATGAGAGAGAAAGGGACTCGTCCGTCGATAGAGGATCGACCGTTCCCGGCGCCTTTATTGGAGATAATCAATCCAAGGGCTATGTTTATTCTTGATGTATTTTATTTTCATTTTAAACATCTTTGTCATTATATATGTGGTATAGTGTTTGAAAAAAATTTTGAAGATTTGATGTTTCAAATTTTTGAGAAAGTTTTGAAGAACCTTTTGAAAAAGGTAAAACATTTTGATTTGACAAATTTTGAATTGAAAAATATTTATAAATATTTGAAAAACTTTGGAGATCACTTTTAAAGTCACTTTAGTGTTCTAAAGTTCTCTTAAGATTTTAAGTAGGTTTGAGATTTTACTCTAATTTAGTTACTACCTAGTTAGAGCTTCATCTCATCTTGCGCAAGTTCTTTGAAAATGTGTTTGTGATCATAAGCGATATTAAGTGAGTGTGAATGCTTGAATGCGTTGTTACCATAACATTCACTTTAAAACATTTTTTACTATAACGTACATCTAAGATTTTTGTTTTTATAATGATCCTAAATATTTTTATAAAGAAAGAAAAGTTTTTGAAAATGAATTGGGATTGTAGACCATCAAGCATGATTCCAAAGGTCATAACTTGAATTTTGGTCTTGATGAAGTCAGCAAATAAAAAGATCTTGACAGAGAAT